>JAJODA010000007.1:0-99989 GCA_021730345.1 Fusarium cicatricum | reverse complement strand
CCCCCAAGCCCCCCGCAACCCCAAGGTATTCAACTCGGCACAAAGTTGCCGGATCATCTTTAAACAAGGTATCATCAAGATGAGTGCTACGTTCAAGGGTCTGGACATATGCAAGAGCGGCCAGATTACTCTTGTTTCAGATCCATCCGTTCTCCAGGGCCGCCCGTAGGCTTGCTAAATACAACCATAACACACGATAACCCAGCTAGGACAGCGGCAACCAAGGAAACGTCAGAGGATCACGGAAGAACTCTATTTATGATGTTAATTTCCGTCTTGGCCCTTAATATAATGTACTTCAAGGAGCCCTGAACTTAAACAAAGTAGACTAAGGGGAAGCTTCGCATGTTTTAAAGATTGGTCAGGGGCAGGGAATCATGACTATAGTGATGCATTAATGTTTAACGTCGGTGCATTCCTCAAAAGGACAAAGAGCACCTATCTATACAAGACCACCTGTACCCGCTTTTCATACATGATGCAAGTAGAACAGGGTTGCTAGATGAGAGGGGGGTTCAGGGTTTTAATACCCATAAGTGTCACACGCCTGGGGAAGGTTTGTGGCTTTCGGTGGAGGGATAAAGAGCCCTGGAGAAGTAGTGAGGGAGACAACGTGAGATATAGAGCTCCATACTTATTCAATACATGGAAGTCATCAAGCATGATTAATCATCAAGGTTGCAATACTCAGCTCCACTTCCAACCACATCCCATCAAACACTAGAATTGTGGTTGATTTGAGAACTGCCACGCCGCGTCGCTATTGAACCACTTTTTTTTTATTACAGACTTTGGGATTCAATGATTGTGTGTAGAAAAAAGGCGAAAGAGACGTGGAAAATCGATCTAACCTTGAAAAACATTTGTCTTGATATCGTGAAGTGAACCACTACTTAATCTAGAACCATGCCACGGGATGGTTGTAGCCTTGCAAAGGTACGATGTTACTTTTGCGCTCTGTTAAAGAAACCGTCGTTTCTCATCATGTCATCACCGAATTCGACGGGTAACTGTGCCTTGGTATTCGCACGTATTCCACGAACTTCTATGCTGAGGCCTCTCATGGTAAGGCGCTTGTATTGTTCCTGCCGGTTATGACGCGCCACTGCCCACAGACTGACGCGTGATTCACAGGGCATGATAGAAAAAAACTTCCCACAGCCCAAAATTCTCTTCTTATTCCCACCTTCAACAGCCTCCTCTCCATGCGAAACGTTTCTGCTTGCAGCGACGTTGATCCCTGTGCGCTTAGGTTCGTCAAAATACAAGACTTAACAGCCTCTCAGATGCTAACACTTTTTGTTTTCAATAAGGTTACCCTCTCGATTCCGATAAGCCTCCCGAGGTCGTGTTTGTCTTCTTTGTCGTGTCTGGGGGCAAGAACTTGTCTGCGGTTTCGGTTTGTCCATTCTCCTGGAGGTGGACGTTTTCTCTCCTGGCTTTGCCATCAGAGTGCCGGCTCTAAAGCAGTTCTTGTTGCGATAGGCGCTGATCGTTGCAGATTTGGTATCTGGGTGTCCATTCTCTTAGAGGTGGACTTTTTCTCTTCTGGCTTGCCATTAGCGTCCCGGAACTACCAAATTCTTCTCCTTTCTTTGTCTCGCATTCCCTCAGTCGTTGAGCAGCACCATGTCTCAGCCGACTTCTTCCAAAATGGCCCCCAAAAAGGTCATCGACAACCAGAGCGAGCAATTTCCATCCACCCCTGCTCCCACCCCGGCCTCCAAAGCTGCCAAGATACCCGCGACCCTTGCCAAGCCTTGCGTTCTTCTCCTGGACGGTTTCGATAAGTCGTTTGGTGGTAAGTCTCTCGGTTTCTCAGTTGACTTCCCCCTCTCTTCTGACAATGAGAATCTCGGCTTCGGCAAGACTCATGCGAGTAAGTTCTCATTCAATTCTTTTTATGACTGTTCTCGACTCATCCTTTTCAGTTAGGCGCGAAGGCGTACCGGGCCCAAAGCCTACCGAGGTCCTGAGGATGAAGGTCAAGTTCCCGCGAGGCCATATCGACATCTCAGCGGAAGAGCTCGACGAGGTCCGACGCGCCACGCTTTCTGCTGTCAAGGGAGCCGTATCGGAAGTTCAAGTCCGCCTCCGAGACGGTGCACACGTCGACGTTGAAGGTTTTGGCATTCCTTTCTGCAACCCTGGCCACCCGGCTGAAGCTTGGCTGCGACACCCTTCCTCGGCCCCCGTTATTGACGGCAAGACTCTGCTCGACATCTTCCAGCAGAGGCATTTCAAGTTCCTTGTCAACGTTCCAGCCAAGATAGTACTGGACAAGTGGAATCTTACCAACCTCGCGGAAAGCTTTGTCTATCCATATGGTGAGAACCACTCTTGGGACGAACGAAGGCACATGCGTCAGCTGCATCCAAATAAGGGCCATTCCTTCCTGCCTGTCTGGAGCTTCGACGACGATAACTCTCACCTCGCCGCGGTGACACAGTCCCAGATCCAGGACATCATGTGGCTGAACAAGGAATCCCTCGCCATCCTCGAGGTACAGAGCCGTGCCTACTTCGTGGCAAAGTCGTCAATGTTCAACCAGTACCGAGGCCACTACGCCATTTTGTCAATGGGCCGACTGTTCTGGGATCGGTTTCAGGAGGCTTGGAGCCATCTGTCTTCCAATTACCCTATCAAGCTGGTGATGAACGACTTTCAAGACGAAGACCGCCATGAGCGCCCTAGTTGGACTGCTCGCATCATGGACCACCCTGAATCCCTTGCCGCCCTCTCAAATCATCCTCTCCAAGAGGGCGATCTTGTTCTGCAGGTCTTGAAGGGCCCTGGTGGAAACCATCACGAGTACGACAGCCGTAACAACGCGGACCGCGCCCGCATCGACGATGGGACACGATAGGATTGTGTTTCTCTCAAATTCAACCTCCATCTCGAGGAGGTGGAGCGCAAGGTCAATCCAGTCTGGCAGTTTAGGCCCTCTATCCCCCCTTTCGAGCCAGCAGATGAAGCCAAGGAACTCAAGAGAGCGCTTCACCGAGATCTCATGCGAGGCCAAGGGTTCTGGAGGACCATGATCTATGGGGCCAAGAACGTCGGTTTCCTTGAAAACGACATGGAACGGCTCAGCCTCGAAGGCTCTGGTACCGGGAAGCCCATCTTTCTGGGAACTCTCCCTCGCGTCAACCTGCTCAAGGGTCCCAAAGAGGAGTGGATTGATGCCCTCATGATGGAGGTCCTGGAGCCTGATCCCGAACGCTTTCGCCAGTACCTGAGCGAAAGACCCTTAGGTCTTGGCATTATCACAGCTGTAAGCTACATGTCACCATTGACTCGAACGCTGCAAGCGATACTAACTATGTATTGAAAGCGCCCAGGATTCGGGAAGACGACAGCTATTGCTCTCGCCACGGTCGGCATGGCAGCTAGTCTCGGCAAAGTCCTCGCCAGTGGCCCTACCCATGTTGCTGTGGACGACTTTGCTGCCCGCATCGACGTGGTCTCTTGCCGTGTCACCATGCGGTTTAATATGGGCAAGGCCGCCACTGACCGCAAGCATCGGCTTCTCGTCGTTCGGGGCTTCAAGCTGCAAGATGAGTATTCTGCTTTCCTGACTCTATTGGCAGATCCCAAAGCTGGTGACGACGCCGCCCCTCACGATCTGTGGGGTATGTGGTCAAAGTGGAAGCTTAACCTCTCCGCTGCCTTCTGGGTTCTACTCTGCTTAGGCTCCAGCGCTGTCCGACCGATTCACGACGATGACAGTGAGGCTGTACATGAGCTGCGCCGGTTTATAGTGCAGAGTGATGACCTCGCCCGCCTGCGTGATCTGACCGCCAAGAAGATCACCTGGGGAGAGTACGCCAGCGGCAAGACTTTGAGCCAGGAGAAGCTCATGTATCTCCTGAGGCATGTCGTTCGGGATGCCGACATCCTCTGCACTCTTCCTGCCCTCTCAGTCAACGTGACTGAATTCAGTCAGTGGATACTCAGTGCTCGGGGTATCGCTGTTGACGAGGCCGTCAATATGAACAGGCCTGATCTCTGCTCAGTCTGGGGCAACACCCTCCTCCCTTGTTTGCTTGCTGGCGACGATAAGCAGCTGGCTCCTATCGTCATGGCATTGGCAGAAGAGGATGGCGAGGGGAGAGCTATCAACCGGCTGGGCAAAGAAGGCAGGATCTCGCCTCTAGAATTCTTTAAGGGCTCAGGTTGGCCTATCTATAGGCTGCGAACGCAGCTGCGCACGTCGTCGGACAAGGCTAAGAAGAAGAAGATGAAGAAGAAGGGTGATGACCAGGGCAAGAAGTAGCCCTTTTAATGCAGCAGATATGACAATCGGCATGAAAACCCTTCGCCACGTAGAACTACTCATTCATCTGTGATTTACATGCATGATTATGATAATGGCCTAGAGTTTCCCACCCGTGCCACCCTTTTCCTGGGCCCCGGTGCCCATCATTTTAACGCACCCTGGTTCTATCCATTCTGTTTCAGACCCGCCTTATAAACCTCACTGTTTCGTTTTCTTCATCTTCCTTGCCAACTTGAGATCATTATCTTGGATATTGGGTTCAGTAGCGCTGCTTCTGCACCCTCTAGTTACGCATTTTTAATACTCTCGATACAGCTGCGGCTTTTAGATAATCCAACGACTTGACACAACCCCATTCATCAAGCTATAAAAAGCCCTAAATGCCGATATTCTCTTTCACTATATACAATACCTAAAGCCACATATAGGTAGGTTGCTTGGAGACGTATGTCCCGTAAACAGGTACTGACAGGAACTCGGAACATCCCCCACCTTGGACTATCGCCACCTGGATACACTCAGGATAAGATGGAGCGCAAAACTGACCGACACTTCCAAGCTGTCGCTCAACAATCGATTTCTTATCAAGGGCCAAGTCGGGGATAAGTACTGGGACCTGAAGGCTCTCCTTAACCGTGCGATCAATCATGCGATGCCAGAGTCACTTCTACAATCACTTGCTGCTACGAGTACACAAATAACAAAGATACCTTCTTCAGCTTGTCAGATTTTGCCATTCTAACCAAGACCTATCCTTCCATGTCTGAATTTTCGAGCTTGAAATGACAGCATACAGCACTGCTGTACGACAATACGTGGCTGAGGCCAAGCAGTGGCCGACAGAATGGAAAAACAGGGTCGAAATCGTGACTGTTGACATGGCTCAAGGCAGTGCTGCGCTCAATTGAATTCCTATCAGTTCAAGTTCAATCATTTCAATTCGAGGCCAGTTTTCGTAGTTCAATTCAATTTTGAACCCTTCAATTCGAGGCGCTTAAAATTCGACTTGAACTTGAATTGAGCGCAGTGCTGGAGCCTCAGAGCAACCAGGCGGACGTGGTGTTTCTGGCCATGGCCCGGACGACCACAGCAGGCTTCGTGAATGAGCTCCAACGCCTGAAAGTTGCAATCACTAGAGCGCGACCTGCGGAGGTGGAAGCACCTTGTATTTGAGAGAGCAACGGGCAACTCGCATAGTAATAGGCAGAGATTATCCTGATGCACTATCAGGGGGGCAAGGCGGACAAACCGTGGCCAGCCTGTACGCGCGGAGTACACGTACAGGATCTGGAAATGCGCCTATACCAACGGCCGTCTGTATGTCATGTGAACTTGAACTCACTTCTATAACCGCCCCTATTAGGTATCGTGGAGTGGGGGAAGGCCACAAGACCGTATGTGTTTTCGTCAGATAACGTTATCTGTTTACTCGATAAAGTTATTAGTGAGCTGGCGATGCTGACCGAGGAGCATAATCGCTATTGATCGACAACGATCCTCACCAATGAGAAATGGTTCAAGTAAGGGCCCCTGCATCGTGTGCTACAAACATGTCAGACAATGACGAACCCAACACCATGTGACCGGAGTAAGCTTGTGTTCCAGTACAAATACAATCTTCATCAGCGCCCCGCATCCCTTCAGATCTTCAACTTGCTTACAGCACTTCTCGCAGGACGCCCATTGAGCAGCCAGCATCATGGACAACTCACGGCGTGAAACTCTCGACGCACACTTTTCCTCTCCCGAAAAGCAACTAAGACCAGTCTTGACTTTACTCAATGGCGACAATAGCTGGCTAATGTCCTTCCCCAGGCCTAAGGCTGAGCAAGCAGCCATACAAAAAGTCTTTTATCATGTCGTCTTCGAACCCTGGCTCGAGGGACCAACAAGCATGTTCGGATCTTGGTTTATAAACATATCATTGAGGTCCAGCCCCGCAGTTCCTAACGCCGAAGCTGTGGAGGCTGTTGCTCGGGAGATTGAGGCAGCAACTGCCGCGCATCTGCCCTCGCCAAATCAAGAGCGGTTGGAACAGGGAGAGGAGGGAGCGTATAGCGGCGCCATAGACGCGATTCTTCTTGGTCTACATCTCCCCGACCATCTGCATGGGCCGACTCTTCGAAGTTTCGATCGACGAATTCCTGTCATAGCAACGCCCGAAGTAGCCGGCTATGTTCGACCTTGGAATCATTTCGAAACGATCAAGCTAATAAGCGATCTGGATGCCTCAGCTGAGACATGGCAATCCCCAGAGATTCACCCTGGCGAACCTCTTCCTTCATGGCTGACCTCGATTCGTCTCCCCGGCACTGGCGTTGTCAACTACTGCCTTGCCATCGTTTGGTCTCATGTCACGGACAGCGGAGACCAAGTCCACGAAACCATTCTGCAGTCGCCACACGGAACACCCATTGATCAGGGACCATTTGAAGCTTTCGTCAATGCGGAGCCCAAAACAGAGATGATGGCCATGCTTCACGCACTGCATGAGAGCCACTCGCGGGGATACCAAACCAACCTGGGAGCCAAAGGAGGCCTGGCACTTTATCGAAAGGTTGGCGGCGTCAAGTACTGGGTGCGTTCTCATCATTCGGATATGATATATGGAGGATTATGGTTCGATCTTTTCCATCCTCGGACTACGGAGCGGACAATCGACTGGATGCTTGAGGAAGAGCAGAAGATGGACCCTGGCGCGACGAAGCTGGAAAGACCGAACTTTGTCGAAGTTGAGAATGGGGGATGCATTGTCTTGGCTTGATCCGGAATGAAACGTCACAGAATTATGGGCATACGATGGCTTAATTGATATCATCTGAACGTGCTTGAGCAAGGTCGGTCGGTGCCAGGCGGTATGTAGTTTAGTTAGTAGTTAATGTATTCAACAATACCACAACTTCGATCAATATGTTGCCTTTCACCAAAAAGACAATCCCTATCAAGTTGGTAGCGGAAAACACACCCAGTCTGCTCACTTTGACCTTTCTAAAATCTAGGTAAGGAGTTTATAAAAACTTGGAGATTTTATTAAAGGTTGACCTAATATTTAGAATCTTTATAGGAGGACTTCTTATAACTTGGCTAATATTAGAAGATCCTTAGATTATAGTAGAATCTGCCTAGGCGGCTATGTTTTCCTTCACTTGCTTCCTGCAAAGTTCAGTCCTAGTTCACCAGCTTATAGCGATGCAAGCCGCTTCGGGCTTCCTGCTTAGCTCCGTTCACCGCAGAAGATTGCTTGGTGTGCAGCTGTTGGTCGGCTTGCTTGTTGACTCTAGCGTGCTTGCCTTGATTCGTGTTTTCGAACACAATGGTGGCACCGCGAAGCACACTGTCGTCTGCCGTGATCGGCCCGCGAGCGTACTTGGAAATAGCGTTCCAAGTTGCTCTGGGGGCAGTGACGGGTAGCGTGAGGGGCGTCGTAGCAGGTCGAGCAAGCGAGCAAAGTACGACAACAAGATTCCGCATGTCCCGGCTTAATGCAGCGTATACGGAGATCTGTAAACTTGGGGTAGGTGAAAGAACTACTGTCCATCGGGCGATATTGTGTGACGCTTATGGGCAGTAAGACCCTGTACGAGCGGGTACATGTCTAAGATCTAGTTAGGAAGAGACTTATAGCTAATAAACCATAGCTAGCCTATACCAGGCAGAGATTGTCTTGATATACTATCGGGGAATAAGGCGGATAAAATGTAGCCAGCCTATACGAGCAAGTACATATCTAAGATCTAGTTGGGAAGAGATTTATAGCTGACAAACCGTGGCCAACTTGTACGAGCGCAGTACACGTCCGATCTGCGCCCTCCACTCCTACAACATCTATTTTTCAAACCCCTCGAGACATCCAAGGCAGAACCAACGACCACTTGCCCTCGTCAGGCGTCGCCATCTTCTACAACGACTACTTCAGCGTCGAGCCGTCTGCGATCGCGGGGTGGGGCGTCTTTGCAGAGTGTCTGGGCTCTGCGAGAAAGATCGGATTGCAAATAAGTCAAGTTAACAAGCAATTCCATTCGAATGTCCGGAATCTCCGCACTTATTTCGCGTTCACGAGCGTGCCTTTGGCCACCCATTGTATTCAGATATCAACTGTGTTCTCTATTATTGTGGAAGCACCCTGCCTTTGAGAGAGCATCGAGCTTGATACATGGTATTTACATATCTAACTACCGCTGATGAAGTGCATCATCTTTCCTCGAGCAATTCCCAAGTGCCGTGGACGTTGCTGAGCATGGGTCAATTGATATTACATCAACATCATTCGCAGTGTGATAGTCATTTTGAAATCCAGCTCAGAGAAAGCCGTCCAGGAAGAAAGGACTAATGCTTGTTGTTACATGTAACTTCTTAGATATGGAACCAACCAACAAGGGCCAGAGCTTTCAAATCACTTCTCAAAAGCTTCGGACAGCCGAGTGAATCGACCCATCGCGCCATAGACACCTGGTCCTACGGGACGTCACAGTTAGAAATGAGGACACCGGCCCAATGACGCTTACTAAAGTATCTACCCCATCATGAACCAGGTTCGCCATGTGATAGATGCCTAGGCGTTCCTTCCTCAAGAGTCGTGCCAGCCTCGCAGGCGGTGTTGGGCAGCGAGACAACAGCCGCCGTTGTTCGTAGCAGTGACGTAACAATACTTGCTAAGTTAAATAGAGCTAGCTATGCTTTCCCTCACCCGCTTGGCTTCTAGTGATTCCCGCCTTTCCTGAAACCCACTAAGGCAGGTTGGCGGACTCTAAGTGTTCGTCGAGATGGGGTAGGATCGAAAGACGTTGGTTAAGGTTAAAGAGACAAGGTTTAGAGGTAAGCAGCTGTGATAGTGGAATGGATGTTGCGTGATTAAAAGTGTAAGAGCGTCTCTCTTCATAGTTACTGCATTGCCGTGACATACCTACACAGTCATAGATAAACCTAATATATTTCAAACGGTACATGAAACGGGTAAAAGTTGTGCAGAGGCTTCTAGAGTTATACTTGATCTATCTAAGTATTCCATATTGGTTCATGCATAAAAACAACAGCAGCCCGGCATAAACGCAATCTCTTTGTTCGGCTACCAGGTAATGCTATTTTGCATGACTATAATGCTTGTGATATCGTATGATTCCAAACGCAGCGAAGTGCAAGTGAGGCATGACATAATAGCACCCATGGAAATGTAGGGACGGACCGACGATTGAGAAGCGCCGAATGCACGTCCGTTGAAAAGTATGTCTTCTCTCAGACAGCGCAGTTCCCCGCAGATTCATGCACAATGACACGAGAATCGACGGGTCAGAGAAAATGTTAAACTACGGATGGGGTTAGAAAAGAGGAATTGACTTTAGGTCATGTCAACCGGGATTGAAGCGGCCAATAACATCACCACTTCTATCCCGGGCCGACATATCCCAGCACATACACCACTTGATGCTAATGGATGCTTGTAATTGACCGAGCTGGCCATCGCTTAGCATCGACAAGCTAAACAGAAGCACCCCTGTCACTGGGCTTCCCCATACTTGTTCTGCTTCTCCACGCAGATCACAGGCTTTCTGGGGAAAGCTAACAGGAGTAACTCCGAATCCACGCCCGAGATCGACAAAGAAACGGCTTCCCCAGATGCTCTTCAGACTTTGGACTTTTCCCTCTGGGGGAACAGGCACATTTCCATTCTATCCCCAGGTCAAATGGCCCAACAAAGTGAGGGCACAAGTGTGTGTCGTATCAACCCCCGCTTTGTTGATGGATCGTCACCATGGTCTGTCAACCTGCTTTTTCTCCCCGCGATTTCGTCCCCGCGAACGAGGAACTCGGGTCACATCGCGCGATAATCCGGGCCGACCCAACTAAACCTGCATTAGACAACGGTAGCTTTACAGGGCCAGAGGGCCGAGGCGGAGACTCCGCCCTTAGTCTCCTCGCGATCTCTACGCATCAGACGTCACGATGCATCTGGCAGAGCCAAAGTATATAAAGCCACCAGAACTCACCCCTTGAACGGACCAAGTCACTTCTTTCTCACTATTCCATAAGGCTTCACCATGTATCTCAAGAAGCTGCTCATCTCGGCTGCAGCCCTGAGCGGCTCCGTTTTTGCTCAGAGCAAGGCCGGTGTCGAGAAACTCGAAGAGGCCGGCACCGACCTATACGATAAGGATCTTTCCAAATGCCCAGGATACAAGGTCACCAAGCACTGGGAGACTCGGTCTGGTTTCTATGCGGACCTGTCCCTCGCTGGCAAGGCTTGCCACGTCTATGGCACTGACCTCCCGAACTTGAAGCTTGAGGTCGAATACCAGACCAGCGAGCGACTACATGTTAAGATTCTGGATACCAACAACACCGTCTACCAAGTCCCAGACGATGTTTTCCAGCGCCCCGGTTATGGCCAATGGTGTTCTCCCAAGAACTCGAAGCTCAAGTTCGACCTCAAAGCCGATCCTTTCTCCTTTACGGTATCACGCACTGATACCGGAGAAGTGCTCTTCGACACCACGGGCAACAAACTCGTTTTTGAGAGCCAATACATCCATCTCAAGACTCACCTTCCCAAGACGCCTCATCTTTACGGCTTGGGCGAGCACAGCGACAATTTCATGTTGAACGCGACCAACTACACCAGAACCATCTACACCCGCGATGCTTACGGAACCCCTCAGGGTCAGAACTTGTACGGTGCTCATCCCATCTACTTCGACCACCGCGACAAGGGCACCCACGGAGTGTTTCTGCTCAACTCGAATGGCATGGACATCTTTATCGACAAAAAGGGCGGCAAGCAGTACCTCGAGTACAACATCATCGGTGGTGTGCTCGACTTTTACTTTATCGCTGGCCCTTCGCCGCGCGATGTTGCCCAGCAATACGCTGAAATCGCCCAGCTTCCACTCATGACTCCATATTGGGGACTCGGTTATCACCAATGCAGATATGGCTACCGAGATGTATACGAGGTTGCCGCCGTCGTCGCCAACTACTCGGAAAACAACATCCCTCTGGAAACAATGTGGACGGATATCGACTACATGGACCGCCGACGCATTTTTACAATTGACCCAAAGAGATTTCCCGCTGATTTGTACAAGGATCTTGTTGACACTATTCACGCAAGGGACCAGCATTACATTGTCATGGTCGACCCGGCAGTGTACTACAAGGCACCCAACCCGGCACTCGATGCAGGTCTCAAGTACGACACTTTTATCAAGGTAAGTTGTTTATTACTTCTTTAGATGCAATGTGCTTTTCAAATGTTAGTCAGCACAGCTGATAATTTTATTAGGAGCCAAACGGCACCATATATAAGGGTGTTGTCTGGGCCGGCCCAAGCCACTTCCCCGACTGGTTCAACCCCAAGTCTCAAGAGTACTGGACCGAGCAATTCAAAGAGTTCTTTGATGGAACTCATGGTCCTGATATTGATGGACTCTGGATAGATATGAAGCAAGGCTCCTTCCCTACTCTTTTGAAAGTGCCAGGACCTTAACTAACCATCTACTAGTGAGCCTGCGAACTTCTACAACCGCCCCTATCCAGGGAACAACACCACGCCAGAGAAGTTTGCTGAAGTCGATGGCGACCCTCCAAAGCCTCCCCCAGTTAGAGATGGTCCTAGTGCTCCAATTCCTGGCTTCCCGGATAGTCTCCAGCCCAACTTTGCTTCGGGCGGTTCGAGTGACAAGCGCCAAGTTGCTGTGGTCACACGCTCCCTAGCTCGGTCAAACTCTCCTCGCAACCGCGGCTCTGGTCACTGGAAATCTGCCAGACGTCAATGGGGCGCAGGCGGTTATGGTCGTCCTGGTACTGGATGGCAGCACAAGGGAAAGACGGGCTCTGGTTGCGGACCTGACGAGTGCAAGGGTCTTCCTAACCGCAACCTCATCCAGCCGTCGTATATGATTCAGAACGGAGCCGGGCCTACGCTTGCTGACAGCACAATTGACACGGATCTCGTTCAGAGTGGTGATTATGTCCAATATGACACTCATAACCTTTACGGTGCTATGATGTCCTCGCAGTCGCATAATGCTATGCGTGCCAGACGCCCGAATGATCGTGCTTTGGTCATCACCAGGAGCACATTTGCTGGCTCTGGAAGAGATGTGTCCCACTGGCTTGGAGGTAAGTGCATCTTTATTTGATATTCACTACTTTCACAGGGAAAACCGAAGGCTGACTCTGCTACAGACAACATTTCGGGATGGCTCTGGTACCGCCTTTCTATCAGCCAGATCTTGCAATTCGCGTCTCTCTACCAGATCCCTGTTGTCGGTCCCGATGTTTGCGGCTTCGGTGGCAATGTAACCGAGACGCTCTGTGCTAGGTAAGGATCCTCGTTCACACGGTGACTGGCTTTGTCTGACATGGGCCAACAGATGGGCTACTCTTGGTTCCTTCTACACCTTCTTCCGAAACCACAACGAGATCTCCGCAAACTCACAAGAGTTCTACCGCTGGCCCAAGGTCGCCAAAGCAGCTCGCAACGGTATCTCGATCCGATACCAGCTCCGTGAGTATCAACTGCTGCCTGTGAAGAAGTTTACTAACAGTCGTTTAGTTGACTACATTTACACCGCCATCTACAAGCAGAACCAGACCGGCACCCCCACGCTCAACCCTCTCTTCTTCAACTACCCGAACGACCCCAACACCTACCCCATCGACCTCCAGTTCTTCTACGGCGATGGTATCCTCATCAGCCCTGTGACAGTGGAGAACAGCACAAGCCTTGAGTTCTATCTCCCTGACGACATCTTCTATGAATGGGGCACCGGCAAGCCCGTCCGCGGAAAGGGCGAGTACGTCTCTACCAAGGTTGAAGTCACGGACATTACGGTGCATTATAGGGGGCGAGTGATTTACCCGCAGCGTGTCGAGAGCGCCAACACCACTACCGCTCTGCGCACCAAGGGCTTCAACATCGTCATTGCCCCTGGTCTGGACGGTACCGCAGAGGGCTCGCTGTACCTCGACGACGGCAAGTCAGTCGTGCAGGACGCCGTGTCAGAGATCGACTTCAAGTACGCCAAAGGCAAGTTGAGCATGAGTGGCTCCTTTGACTACGACGCTGGTGTCGGTATCGAGACGATCACTGTCCTTGGCGTGAAGAGCAAGCCCAAGGGGTTCAAAGATGCAGAGTACGACAAGGCGAACCAGAAGCTGGTGCACCATGTTGATGTGCCTTTGACAAAAAAATGCACTATCACGGTTGCATGATCGAGTGAAGATGAAGGACGGGGGTTGCTGTTTACTGGACTCTATCGGGGCTTGAGTGTCACGTCATGGCTATTGTGAAATGTACATGCCAGACACTCGGGTCTTTGTAGCTAGAGAGCAGTTCATAGTAACCAAAGTATCTGTAAAATGAAAAGTAAAGACAGTGGGCTTTTGTTTGATTATGTATCTGAGGTTTGGATGACGGTGTGTCTATTGTCGACCTGGAACTACTTCTGGGTGTTTATGTGCGGAACGTCGTCGGAACCTAACCTCCAACTGCGTATACCGGTATTAGCATGATTGCTTGGCTATATTTGGCCTTCACGGTTTTCTGAATATGCTGACCAAAGTCATTCTATTTCTCGTCATTGTCTCCCCGTCACCAACGGACGGCACGTTTATCTATTCCGGGGTTCCAGTGCTGATAAACCAGCTATCCGATAGTCCCGCCTCTTGCATGTACTTGCGGTCAACACACTCTTCATGCAACGCGATCCTCTACCACATACCGTTGGATCCAATAGTCCAACCCATAGCCTCATCCCCGGAAGACCTCCATAGCCCATTTCCATCAGCGAGACCACGCCGCGCGTTTCGCGCAGTTCCTTGATAAAAGTTCGGCCACAGGGGGTCTATCATTTGTAAATCTTGTAAGAATGGAGAACGGTGGTCTTCGGGGTAAAGCCTTTCGTCATCGAACAAGCCCCAGGCGCGTTGCTTCTGAATTGTGGACATGCCGGTATAGAGGCTGACGAAGTCGCTGGCGTAAGGATTAGAGCTATGGGCTAACAACTCGTATTGAGTCCATTCCCAGGCTGAGTTTTCATCATGCATGCCCATACCTATCTGTCTCAACTTGCTGCGAGGCATCGAGTCTTGCTTCTGCCCAAAAACTTTGATATAGAGAGTCTCAATCGCATCTTGTAAGAAATCAATCTGGGTGTCGAGTAGAATGTCCATCTCGCGAAGGCCTCGTAAGACCAAGCCGTCGAACATATTCCAACCCCTAGGGTAGAATAGCCCTCGATGATAGATTGGGTTACTCGGGGGCTCAAGGTGACAGGGCGCCTGTAGATCGTGTGCGACGCGGCGGGACTCGGCTATTTTCGCGAGGGCGCCAAACAGGGTACAGAGATATTCATGAACGCACAGCACCATGTTGACCTCGTCTGGATTTGGAAGCTCATCTTTGTTTTCCATCAAGCGGTCCCATTCCCAGCCGGGCTGACCTGGAGCGTTGCCCGCGTTGCCCTTCCATAACTCGCACTTGAACTGAACCGTTTTGCAAATAAGTTGGTGTTGTAGAAAGCCGCGAGTGAGACGTTGCCATTCTGAAACCGTCAACTTATCCAGGGTTGCGGGGACGTGGGAGCCATCTGGTTGAGAGTCGGTGATGGGCCCTGTACCCGGCAGTCTGGAATAGGCAGTCGGCAGATATGTACTTGTTGCTTTTGCCACATAGTCGCTCATATACACCTCCAAGCGGCGCATGAAAGAGTCCACGGCGCAGAGTACAGATAAGTTCTCAGCAGGGTCGGACAGCTGTTTGGAGTTCCAGCGGGCAAGATGAAGTTTGACTGCCGCGTATCCGTACTTGTCCTTGTTGCACTTGGGGAAAGCGGCGATAGCTACAGCGTCTTGTAGTAGGGAGCCTTGGAGCTTTTTGTCGAGGTACGTTTCTCGAACTCGTTGTCGAATATTTTGTGACAAAGCATGGAATTGGGAAAAGATAACTGGGGAAGCATGAGTGAGTGATTGAAGATCTGCAACTGTTTCGAGACTAAGCATGATTTCCATGCGAAGCTCGGAAGGCAGCTTTGAGATTCGGTCCATGGCTGCGTTTGGGCTGTCGAGTGTAATGAAGAGGGTTGTTGTTCAAATGTGACGGATGAATCAACCCCTTTTATATACTTGTTTAGTTTTCGGTTGCTGTAAGCTTTTGAGTCACAAAGCTTAACTGAAGGATGAAGTTATCTCCTGCAGAAACCCAATCGTCCTTACGGGTTTCAGTCGCGATTTTGTGAAGTTAATTGTATATTGACTTCAACCATGCCTTTCTGCAATGTTAGTATGAACAATGTCGACTCTTCGGTATCCTGGAAGGTGGAGCACAGTCTGCAGCATCATATGACTTCTATTACTCTCACACTAAACTTAGACTATCGCCCTATTACTTTTCAAGAGCTAACATCATGCTTACTAGAATGTTATACAAGTATCTTAGAGCCTCAGTCTAGATCAAATTCGCCACTTTGACAGAACCAATAGGGCCATAGCGTACCCTGTACTGCCCTGTATTATTCGATTTTAGTGTCAAATGACCTGATGAGAACGCTATGGCACCCTGGTCTCGGCTTAAATATGCGCGCCAATAGCTAGTAATTCCAGCGTGCGGGGTCGTGTAACTTGATTAAGAATCCCCGGATTTTCAAATTCGACATTCCAACCTCGGCTTCTTGACCGCCATGCAAAGCCTCGTTGAGAGCACGTCGCCATGCCTACTCCTGACGTCCAGCTGCCCTGCGAGACATCGACGACCTATAATGGCAGCACAAAGTTCCAGTGTGCTCTCTGCCCGAGCAGCTTCAGGCGCCAAGAGCATCTGAGGAGACATCAGCAGGGGCATGATGTGCATAAACGCTTCTCGTGCTCCGTGTGCCACAAGAGGTTTGCAAGGAGGTGAGTGGAAACACCGAGTATATCCGCTAGTAGCTTACCATCTTCTCAGCGACATCCTGGCGCGGCACACTGCTATTCACAGCGACTCTACCAGACACTCCGTGCCGCATGTTATTGCTGGTGACCCGACGACCAGGCAGAGGGCCTGCATGGAATGTGCAAAAGCAAGGGAGAAGTGCACTAAAACTCAGCCCTGCATGAGATGTTCTGCAAAGTCGCTAGCTTGCATCTACCCTGACAAAAGATCATCTCGACGGCGTCGTCAAGACTCCGAGGACTCTCGTATCATCCAGCCTATTTCAACGCCTCAGGACTATCACACTCAGCAGCAAGATGGTCATGTTCTAGCAGAAGCTCCCCGAGAACATCGTCCGAATCTAGTACAAAGAGGTCCAAAAAGCCCAGTCCTTTATCGCGAGGGTCAGGACGATGTTCAGATGAGCCACACTCAGACTGACACAGCAGCTGAACAGCTCAACTTACAATACCCCCAGCCCCCTCAGATATACGAAACAACTGCTCCAATATTCCCACAAGATCAGCAGCATCAGCCACAAACACAAACTCAATTCTTCCAGATTGACGAGCCTTTCTCAGCACCAGAAGGGTTTGGGCCGGCGACTTCAGCATATGACAATAACTTGGATTTCCCGATGGACTGGCTCCTCATCAACGACTCGACGAGAATCGACTATAGTTCCATCATTGGACTTGGCAAGTCACCATCCAACCCCCAGCCAACACCAGGTGCGTTTCCCTACAACGGCTCCCGGAGCGCACAGGGGACTCCTCGACAAGACTCGGCGTGTCAAGGTTCTCGGCACGGCTCTTCATCCTGCTCACAAGTAGCGGCATCTCCAAGCGATACCGTCTCTCCGCTCTCTCAGACATCGATCAATCGACTCCCTCCCAGTGCAACGAAAGGAGGTCTTTACGCAACCAGCAAGGATGGAGCCCGAGTCCCTTGCACTAGTCGACCAAGAAGAGCCAGCTCATCTCTGCGGATTCATCACGGTCACCCGCTATCATCAGTGGCGGATGATCCAGATCTGACTACTATAGATGAGAGGCCTTTAGCGTTTCCCACTTTGGGGCACATCGCAATACCGAATGTTTTGGGCCGAGACGCAGGACAAACTATCCGCGTGGAGTCTTACGAAGCCCTCTGTGGCAAGTTTCGGCAGCTTTGCCTTAACCCCAATGACTATCGTCCACTTTTCGCGTCCTCCGAGTTTCCCACCATCGAACATTTCAACTTTTTCATCGCTCTGTATTTTGAACGATTTGCACCTTTGTTTCCTATAATCCACGAACTATCCTTCAAAGCGGACAGCTACTTGCCATTGACGCTCGCCGTGGCTGCTATCGGTTGCCAGTATACGCAGACACGGGAGATTTGGGATTGCGTGAAGCCCATGTATGAGTTTCTCAGGAGGTTCCTTCAAGTAGAGCAGGAGATAGAGGAACAAGCGCCTACTAATCTTGAACTGGTTCAGGCTGTTGTCCTGAGCCAGATTGGGCATCTGTACTCGGGTTTACCAAAGCTCGAGATGATGGCAAAGAAGCGTCACGGAGAGCTAGTGAGCTTGGTCAAGTTTGGGGGACTGTTACGACCCTCGAACGAGCGCGATATTACTGGCTGGGGGGCTGCTGATGAAGTGCAGAGATGGACCTGGTGGGTAATGGAAGAGACCAAGAGACGCTTGGGCTACTCTATATGGGTAAGCGTTGTCTGACTATCATTTCTTAAGCATGCTAACATGGGAATAGCTCCTCGACTGCATGATGGCCTACCATTTTGGTACTGAAACTTTCTTGACCCTTGATGTTGCTGAAAGCGACTTGCCCCACGATAACCTCTGGGCCATTACGAGTGCTCGAGATTGGCATAGTCATTACGAAAAAGCAGACAGTACGTCACAGTTAGTAGTAACAGTGCAGACTCTGACATACTCCCAGGAAACCCATCACTCTCCACAGCTGTGCAGCAAATCTTTAGAGACAGGCATGTCAAGTCTGACCTTGGGGAGTTTAGTCGCATCATTCTTTTGCATGGTGTATATCGAGAGGTCTTTCAACTCAAGAGCTACTTTCAAAGATCCCTTGTGTCGTGGAACCCTTCTGAGCACTCGCTGAGAGACGACAAGCACAGCCAAAGACAAGGATCAACGCCAGCAGTCGAGTTGAACCAAAAGATATTTCCACCCAACGATTCCTCTTTGTTAACATGGCGGAATGCAGCCATGGACTGCGTTGACACCCTTCACTGGGCTGCCAACGCCACGATAGCTCTACTATCGGGTGCGGAGCATCCCACGGTCATGCACTTACACTTGGCACGTGTGGTGATTCTTGCGCCGCATAAAGCGATAATGACGCTCGCGCTTTCAGTTGTATCTCCTGAAAAGGTGAATGTCGAGCGAAGTTGCCTCCCCACGCATCATGAAGCTGTCGAGGCTGAACGAGAAGTTTTGCAATGGGCCCAGCGTGACGAAGTAAGTTATGAATCGCCGCCTGTGTTTTGTCGTGGGAACTCACAGCTCTTTAGTCAAAGGCTAGGCTGGTTGCCCTGCATTGCGGCTGTTTCTACTGGCATATTCGCCGGTATTCTACAATGGCCTTTTACGAGCCGATATCTGTGTTTCTCGCCACTTTGTCCCTCTGGGCTTACAGCTACTACTCTTCTAAAGTTGACGACCATCGGACTCACGAACCGCCCGCAGAAGACGGAAACAGAAGTGGGAGCGCGTCAAGAAACCAGAGTCCTGAACATGATGCTACCTCGGGGGACAATAACGCGTTCATGACAGATATGAATCCTTCTCCACAAGTTTCGGACGCATTTAATGACCACGCATCTGAGAAACAACGGCGGGTATCAAGCTACTCAGCGGATCCGGATCCAACCTTCATTCGTCTGGACCGACCCAACGATGACGAGATGGTGCAGCTATTCGTGCGATCAGGCAGACGATCAAACATGAGAGCGTTTATCACGGGGGTGGGAGACATCTACGGGCCAGAGGGACCAGTGCGAATTCTTAGAGAGGGTAGAAAGATTCTCGGTACCATCAGCGTAGCGTGGGGACGAACGAGGCGATACAGTGATATTCTCGAGGCGATGGAAGCGGGTTGTGATCAGGCACGAGGGAGAAGACAGAGCTTGGCAGCAAGTCTTAGTCCAAATGATGAGAGAGGATTTTTAAGGCCTTGAGAGCATTAGTTCGGGCGTTTTTGAGTAAAGCAAGTCTTCTGGCTTGACATTTACGATTCCCTGGTAGAACGGCATGTCCGAGAATAATACATGATCAAAAGAGTATGGAGTTATTCCGAAGTCTGAAGCACGGAAGCAGGATTGGTTGACAAATCGACAAAGTCTTTGTATAGAAACTGATAGCTAAACTCCACGCAGCAACATAATGGGTATAGAAGAGTAACTCAGCAGAGAGCAAATGGCGATAATGCTTCCGATGATACATGAAACGCCATTATAAACAAGACATCAACTGCTGAAACAAGCCCGTTTCGGCTCGAAACCCTCTGTTGCATTACCTAAGCTATTTGCTTCAGGCATCCGTAGGCTTAACGATACGATCCTCTGCGTGCACAGCATAGGCATCAACTTCAGTCTTGGAGAACTTCCTTGCGGGTGTCTTGTCGGCAAAGAGAATATCAATCTCCTCAAAGGTGCGACCCTATTGATCATTACACGTTAGCAATTGCCGTGCGTCTCTAAAAGTCGTGACTTACCTTTGTCTCTGGTAGTCGGAAAAAGACCCAAACAAATGTCAAGAATGACAGACCAGCCTATAGATCAGGTTAGCGGGTGAACTAAGCTTGGCGATATATAGGCCGGAGATACTCACCCAGAAGTAGCCGACCTTGCCTTTCCAGTTACCCTCGGTGGGGTTAATCATATAAGGGCCGTACGTGTTGTTGAGAATCTGGGTAAGATAGTAGGCGATACGAGACAGACAGATACTCTTGCTGCGAACTGCAACTGCTGGAATCTCTCCAATGATGGCGTAGCAAACTGGCCCGATGGATGCGTAAAAGACAACCTCCCACACGAGTACCAACCCGGCCTGTGCGAAACTCACAGACTTTGTTTGAGGGATGGTAGCGAGAATGCCGATGAGCAGCATCAGTCCAGTGCAGATTCCAGTAGAATACACGTACAGCGTTCGTCGTCCGATTCGATAGATGAGAGCCCAAGAGATGATAACGCCGACTGAAGCGAGACCAAGGGCACCGGTTGCGAACTTGAAGGCGTTGCTCGAGTCGACTCCAGCCTGGAGGAAGAAGTAAGTGGGCGTACCGCCGATAGCAACACCAGTTGTGTTCTGTGCCATGAAGACGCAGCAAACGATCTCGGTTCGGCGAAGGTTGATACCCTTGAAGCAAGAGAGATAGCTGGTTCCGTTGGTATGCTCGTTCTCGATCTTGTTGGTGTGGACAATCATGGCAAGCGTCTTTTCAATATCTTGGTCGCTGGCTCCGGATGACTTTGACGAGATACGCTTCAAGACTTGCTTGGCTTCATCGAGGCGGTTGTTACGGGCAAGCCAGTAGGGAGACTCTGGAGTGAACCAAAGGACAATCATCAGTGGGATCGGCCAGATCCATTGCAGCGCAAAGGGGATTCGGTAAGCCCACTGGGTCGGGTTGCTCTCGAAGCTGAAGAGCACTCCAGCGGCCATCAGCTGTCCCAGAGCCCAGCAGAGACAGACGTAGTTTGCAAGATAACCACGGAGAGCTGTGGGACAGATCTCAGAGGCATAAGCAGGTGCCATTGTCGCAAACACACCCCAGGGTAGACCGCAGAGCGTGGAGCCCACAAGAAGCATGGGAAGGTTCACGGCGAAGAAGGTGATGAAGATGAAGCCAGTGACTGCCGCGAGGGCTGCAACCAAGGTACGTCGATATCCAAATCTCTGTGTAAGCCAACCGTTGGCAAAAGCGCCAAAGATGGTTCCAATTGCTGTCGCGTTTCCAAGTCCAGCCTGCCAGGGTCCGGTGATCTGATAGCCGAGGTCGTCGCCGTACCACGAGCCGTATCGCTTCTGGAAGGCTGGCTGGGCCATGAGGTTGCCGATGAGCACGATATCGTATCCTTCCATGATGATGGAGGAAGAGAGGAGAAGTGACCAGGTGATGGCTCCGGGATAGGCCTTGATGGCTTGCCATAGCGTCATGTTGCGGTCAATATCCGCGCCCTGTTGACCTTGAACATGGCTCCATTCCTTCTGAGACGATTCGTCGACCTCTGCCGCCTCAAAGTGGTTGATGGCCGAAGACTTGTCTTCAGCTTCCGCTGGGTAAGCCATGGTGAAGGGACAACAAAGATGACAACTTCCAGCTCGGTGTGATGCTCGAGATGCAAAAGAAGTTGAGAGCCTGGAGGTTTGAAGTCGTTGGCAGACGAGGCAGTGTTTAAGTATCCACCGTATAAGCGCCAATCCCACCATCTCGGCTGACTCCCCGTGGGGACCCCATTGTGGCTCCGGGGGGAGAAGCCAAGAGCGGAACATGAACTCCTTGATTTCGTACGAGACGGTAGCCCTGCAAGAGGTTCTCGGAATGGCACGATTGTGGATCTCAGGCCGATGGTGTGAAGCCTCCCACCGGGCAATCCACCGGGATGCCAAGACCCTGCCCTGGATTCACGTCTATATGATTTGGTTGGCGGGCTTTTATCCAGGCAAGACATTGCAAGCAAGCCTCCTGTCTGGTTCGCGTCTGATTAGAGTTGCATCGACAATATGCCAGGTGAGATGGTGTTGTCCTCAAATAAAGTGCATCGATGCTGACCGCGTCTTCAACGTCGACAGAAGATTACATGTCCCTACTTCGAAGCTTGCCTTCTGCAGCTGAAGAAACAAAGCCAGTTGCTACTGGAGTAGCTACTGTTGATCTGAGGGTGAAGACAGGGCCTCCAAAACACTTTGCCTCCGGTGTCCTTTATGGGATACCAGATCAGCCTGACCAGATCCCTGATCATTTTTACAAGGATATTGGTTTCAACTATGGTCGCGGAGGCGGATCTCAGCTCCCAAACACTGTAGGGTATGCCAAAAGTGTTCAAGATTACAAGGTGAGATTTCTCAGTCAGTTATGCAGCTCGCGCATGTAAGCTAACTCACATGTAGGCTCGTTTTGCTTCTGTGTTGAGCAACTACCGTACCACTCGCAAACATGGAGGAGAGTTTATCTACCTATTGGCCGCAGCCTGGGGTGCCGATGGCGGACAGCCAGAGGATTTTGAGTATCCTGGTGATGGAGGTGACTGGTCCAGATGGGATGCTTTTGTGGAAGAGACCCTGGCAGATGTCAAGACATCCGAGATGACAACAGGACTCGTCATTGATATCTGGAACGAGCCAGATCTGAGCTTCTTCTGGAGTCGACCCAAGGAGCAATGGCTTGCTCTTTGGTCTCGAACATATGCCAAGATCCGGTGAGTTCATATTCGATCGACAACAACGGCTGTCTAACATGACGATAGGGAACAACTTCCATCTGTACGCATAACTGGCCCCAGTATGTCTGCCGTTCCCTCTACAACACACGAGTGGTGGACCAGCTTTCTCTCCCAGGCCGTGTCGAAACAAACCCTGCCCGATCAATGGTCGTGGCATATGGAGAACGGAGAGGCTTCAATGGACGTGACAAAAGCTGTCGCTGGATTCCGCGAGCTTTTGTCTGCGTACAAGGTTCAGCCAGAGGCCGCCCTCGACATCAACATCAACGAGTATGCCGTGTATGGAGAGCAACTTCCATCTGGCGGTGCTTGGTGGATCGCCGGCCTCGAACGTGAGAATGTTCACGGTTTGAGGGGAAACTGGGCCATCGCAGGTGCCCTCCACGATTTCCTAGCTGGTATTTCTCCCTCTGTGTCTTTCTTGGTATAATATTCAGTGTTAACTTGTCCCAGGTCTTTTGAGCAAACCCTCCGCTGGAACAGAGAACTACGCAATCGAAGGAGGAGGATACTGGCCGTTGGCCGAATATCAGGTCTACAAGTACTACGCCTCTACTATGATGGGGCAGCGTATCAAGACTGTACCGACATCAGACGGTTCGCTAGATGTATACGCCACAGCCGAAGAGAACGTCGTCCGCATCTTGGCTGGCACCCGTTCTCAACCTGGCGACTGGGCAATTGACCTTGTCGGGCTCCCCAATGATGGTTCGGCAACTGTCAAGAAACTGGCGTTTCGCGTTGTTGACGGGGATCGGTTCAAACAGGTTGACTCACCAGAAAACTTGGGTGAAAGCACAGAGCTGGTAGAGGAGGGCAAGCTGAGACTCGCGATGCGGCATGAGGATCCGTCAACGGCGTTTGCCTTTGAGGTGACGCTGTCGAGATAGATTTGGTCCATTTGTTGGTGCTCTGTCACCGTTAGGTAGTTTTGTCACTCTCATACTGTCTTTGCGAGCACACTAAGTAGTTTATATTTGACAATACTATAAAATCAACATTCAACAGACACAGTCGAGTAGGGAGGAGAGAAACGTGATGTATTGCAGCAATACGCATCACTGGCATCAGCATGTTTTGCATCCAGACCGCGGGTACAGCTTCTGCCAGGACTCGAGAGGCCCACAAGGTGCATTTGCCTGGTCCGATCATCAGTTCAGAGTTGTGACTAGGTAGGCAATGCGCTCAAAAAATGGTAATATGATTCTGAGCGAGGTATGTTGTGGTTCGAGATCCACCGGAGCCGCAATGCCGGTATTTTGACTAAGTGACCTAGGTTTCAAGCCAGAGATAGAGCCACCAAGATGTTTACCGGTCAGATCAGATAACATGATCATCCGGCTAGTAATCTTACTGGGTCGCATGAGCCGTCCATCCTGCAAGTCTGCGGCTCTGCCTTGGAACAGCCAAAGGAATGGATACCCAAGCACACCAAGCTCACACGACATGTCCGTCTTAGTCCGGAATAGTCAAAACTGTTCCCCGGATAGCTCCCACCGGCATCTCCACCTCCCACCGGCCGGAGGTGAGCCGACGACAGGGGTCGGAAGCCGAACGAAGCCAAGTTGGTATGCATTTCGCAGATCGGAAATCCGTCCAACACGAATCGGCTCTATTTAGTTTCTTCCGGTCGCGTAGCGAGTTAGACAGCCTGTTTCTCTGCCCATTCTCTTCTCCCGGGTTGCATTGTACTTATACCACGTACCAACAGCCCAAGCTTCAAATGAATAGAAGCAAGATCCACACCGAGCGCCTGGTAACGTGGGTAGCTGGCGGTATTCGACTCGAAATAAACATCGACGATGACCGCCATGTCTATCTTGGCTCAGTTCAGTCTGCCGCTGCCCCCCAGGCCGACCAGAATGGACATGATGCAGCACAAGCCATGTCCAACTTCTGCCTGAACGAAGTCCGAGTCGCTGGAGAGGGCAGTCAATTCGGCACATCCAAGCGTCAGGTAGAGAGCTACCTCGGCCAAAGACTTCGCTACGTCTCGCACACTGAGAATGTTTCTGGCATCGAAAAGGTTCTCGAAATCACTACGCGCGACCCAGTTACACATTTAACTGTCGTCACGCGCTTTTCCGTCTTTGGAGACGTGCCCGTCCTTCGAACTCGGGTCAGCGTAGCGAATGAAGGAGAGCAAGTTCAGACATTGCAGACAGTTTCGTCGATGGTATACGGCGGTCTCACTGAGCCAACAAAGAATTGGTGGAACAAGTGGCATGTCCATTTTGCGCACAACAACTGGTTCCGTGAGGCCCAGTGGCAGAAGAGAACACTGCCTCAAGTGGGAATCGCCCGAGCTGGTGTCAAGGGTGGCTCCCGCGCCCAGTTCACTGTCTCAAACCAAGGAAGCTTTTCCACTCAAGGATATCTCCCCATGGGTGGCCTCAGCAGTGTCGACGGTGGACTGTCCTATCTCTGGCAGATAGAGCACAGTGGCTCCTGGAAGTGGGAGATTGGCGATTACCAGGAGAGTCTCTACCTCAGCGCGAGCGGTCCCACGGACCAGAACCACTCGTGGAACAAAAGGCTCCAACCTGGTGAATCCTTCGAAAGCGTACCGGTTGCCCTTGCTGTGGTAAATGGTGACTTTGAGTCCACGTTTGCGCCGCTCAACTCCTATCGACGACTGATGCGACGCCAACACGAGGATAACTCCACCTTGCCTGTCATCTTCAACGATTATATGAACTGTCTCATGGGAGATCCCACGACTGAAAAGGTCGAGGCCTTGATTAGTCCTGCGCTAAACGCCGGCGCTGAATTCTTTGTCATTGACTGCGGCTGGTACTCAGACGACAGCGGTTGGTGGGAGACAGTTGGCGAGTGGAAACCGAGCAAGCGACGGTTTCCAGGTGGCTTGGAAAAGACGCTCAACAAGATTCGGGACGCCGGTATGATTCCAGGTCTTTGGGTAGAGACAGAGGTGATGGGGATCAAGTGTCCTGCCGCCCAGACGCTCCCAGCCGAGGCATTCTTCCAGCGCAATGGACAGCGTCTCGTCGAGCACGGCCGGTATCAACTCGATTATCGGCATCCGGCAATTATCGACCGCATGAACGGAATCATTGACCACTTGGTGCGAGACCTTGGCGTCGGTTACTTCAAGTTCGACTACAACATCGACATCACTCAGGGAACCGATGTCGATGTATCGTCACCTGGAGACGGTCTACTCGGGCATAACAGAGCATATCTCGGCTGGGTGAATAGTTTATTCGATCGCTACCCTAGCCTGGTTATCGAGAACTGTAGCTCCGGTGGCCAACGCATGGACTATGCCATGCTGGCAACCCACCCACTGCAGAGTACAAGTGACCAAGAGGATCCCGTGCTATACTCCCCCATTGCAGCAGCCGTGCCTACAGCAGTTTGCCCTGAGCAAAGTGCAACTTGGGCTTATCCCCAGCCTGGCTGGTCTGATGAGTTGAACGTTTTCACCATGATCAACAGTCTGCTCGGGCGAATCCACCTCTCGGGCACTCTGGCGGAGTTATCCCAAGCCCAAAGCAACCTGGTGCGTGACGCAATAACTGTTTACAAGTCGATGAGACATGATTTGAAGACGGCGGATCCATTTTGGCCTCTTGGGCTCCCTGTGTGGGGAGCTAACTGGCAGGCTTTGGGCATGAACGCGGGGAAACACCTGTACGTTGCCGTGTGGAGGGCTGGTAGCGATGAAGGCCAGGAAACCTCGGATTCGCAGGACGACTCACGATGTCTTTTGAACATCCCGAGACTCAAGGGGAAGCATGCCAAGGTTGAGTGTATATATCCGCTGGAACTACCCTGCACTTTCGAGTGGGTGGTTGATAGGGGAGTGGTATCAGTTACACTCCCTACCGTCCCAAGTGCGAGGTTGCTTAGAATAACTCCCACTGAGTAGGAAGTGGCTTAGGTAGAACTTGATACTGGGTAGCTTAACAACTTGGATGGCTTTCTGCAGCGAATCTATCCGACTCTCTCTACATAACGCTTTCTGCCGACTTTTCTAGATGATGGATAAACCCGAAAACAGAATGACGTGTAGAAAGTGTTTTGAAATGACAGAATACTGGATGGTTTCACGATTATATCACTAGTCAGGTTGTGAGAACACCAGATCGGGTAACTTGTTAGTCCAAGACCAGTCTTTTCAAGAGAAGTAACAGTTACAAATACAAGTTCGACCTGAAGTACACGAGTCTTAGCCACTTGGTAACGGGCTATGGACCATGATACGCAAGGAAGTAGTACACAGGTAGATTATCAAACTTCTGACAATCGTTTCACTTTGATTTTAGTCAAAGATTCATCTTTAGAATTCTATCGCATGTTTATTGGAAAAGATTAGAACCGTAGCCCACAACCTCCAGCCCGGTTCACTTCCTCAATAATCCAACTCTCATCTGCCCACGGCCCCCGCGGTTAGCCCGTAGATAGTAGGGAACAAAGACAAGTTTTCGTTCATCACCAAGAGCGATCGCGTTTCCTTTGGTGGCCCTGCTCGGATCACGTCCCTGAGCTCCTCCGTGCCAGGTTTCGAGGTTACGTTCCCAGCCAGTCCCATGGATCGAGACGTAGGAACGGTCTCCATCTAGAACTTGATCCTCTTCTGTCAACTTGGCATCTGAGGATAGGACAGTATTCTTGAAATGGTCTTTCACCCATTCGTTGTCAAAGTCCTCGACGCAGTAGATCAGCGGTCCTCTGGCTACCGTAAGGGTGTTTTGGTTTGAGTAGGGGTGAGGGGCGATGAGTCGAGGTGCAAAACCACCGATTTCAAAGATGAAAGATGGGTTCTTTGAGGTATACGATGACGGTAGAACCAAGTAACCCTTCTCTACCTTGGCATTTTCTGAGGGTGGCTCGAGCTGTAGCTGGTGTTAGTAACGGCAAAGTGGGAAAGTTTCAAGGTAGAGACTGTACCTTAAACTCGCCCTCGGCCCATCCAGGAATCCTCAGGCGAATAGTAGTCTTGGTAGATGGTGCGGTAAACTCAAACGATACTTTGCCATCCCATGGCCAGTTCGATGTTTGCTCAAGACTGACATTCTGTTCGCCAACCGAGAACTTCAACGATGCTGTTGTGAATAGGTGAACGTTCACATACGCCTCATCCTCACCATCATAATCCCACAGATATCCTCCCAAGCTTCCAAAGAGCCGCATCAGGTTTGGCGGGCAACACGCACACTCGAACCAATCGCAACGCTCACTCTTGTCCTGTTCAGAGCTGGCGAGCTGGTTCACGTACGTGAAGGCCTTTCCGCCGAGATCCATCGCTGTCATGACTCCGTTATACAGACACAGCTCCATGATGTCCGCAAACTTGGAGTCGAGGTCAAGCTCAAGAAGACGCTCTGCTAGCATCACGACTCCGATTGAGGCGCACGTCTCGTTGTAGCACCCGCCCTCGTCTGTGCCCTGGGGGAGAAAGTAGTCAATGCCAAAACCTTCCCACTGTTTCATGGCCCCGATGCCTCCTGTCACGGACATCTTCTTATCAACCATGTTGTTCCACAGTCGGTTCAGGGCGTTTGACCACGAATCTGCATTGGGGAGAGGCTTTACGCCCTTGGTATGCAGGTGTAAAAGGTCAGCGGCTCCGGTGAGTAGATACATGGCTCTGACGGAATGACCTTCCACAGAGTCTTGTTCCAGAATAGGTGCATGTGCTTGGTTATACCAGTGACTTCCTACCTCTGGATACGTGTTTGGTCGCTGCCAGCGGTTATCACCTCGCTGCTTCTCTTCCCAGTCATAGTAAAGGAGTCCCTCTTGGCCAGTCGGATTCCCTCTTTCTTCGAGAAAGTACTTGGCAAGGCTGTAGGCGGCCTCGCAGTTGGTCGTCTTGTAGAGACGCAGAAGAGCAAGTTCGATTTCGGGATGTCCTGGATAGGCGTGCCTCTGGTCGGGGCCTGGGCCAAAAATCTTGTTTAGGAGTTGCACATATTTCTCTATCGGCTCGATGAAAAAATTGTTTCCGTAGCATTCCTTGTGCGCAATGGCGGCCTCAATGAGATGGCCGGCGTTATACCTGTAGCATAGTAGTTAGATGCTAAAGCTCTCACATAAAGACGGTCAGGCAATTGCCTAGGAAGAGATCTCACAATTCATGCTGATCCCGAATATTACTCCATCTCGCTTTAGGTTCAACCACGGTGAAATAAACGTTTAAATATCCATCATCTTGTTGGGCACTGCGGATATCCTCCACCAGTTCTTGAACAGCAGCGTCTACTTGATCGTCTGGATCCTGGATGAGGAAGTAACAAGCGCCTTCGATCCATTTGGCAATATCGCTATCCCAGAAAAGACTTTTGGGAACAGGCCACGCAGGCTCCTCATCGTAGATTGGGTGCCATTTCAACTTGAAGCACTCGTAGCGACCAGTATTACGCAGCTGCTCCAACTGTGTCTTTACCGTAACGCGCCTGACCGTCTCACGCCTCTCGCGAAGAAGCGAAGGTCCGTGAAACGTGGTGTCGCGAAACGAGAACTGGGGGTTTGACATGGTCATTGGACGAGACAGAAGAATTGATTGGTTGGAGAATTGATCCGTGAGAGAAGAGTAGCCAGGCTCAAGCAAGCAATGGCTTCAAATGGCCTGCTCTGGGCCTTCTTTCAATTGCTACCCATCCCACCGGTAATGCCAGAGATGGGTCTGAGCCCGCCAAGCAAAAGTGACCCAACAGCAAATCACGGCGGTGGATGAGCTTCTTGGTATGGATCGGCATCCCACCGGAGCGGTCAAAGCCCGGTGGGCGATATCTTTGGGATTCTTCCGGATGATCCCCCAGGGTGGAAATGCACGTCATCTACTCAAAGTCCTACACAGGCTTGAAGCATGCTAATAAACTTGGTCCATGTACGTAATTCTTTGTGCTTGCCTACCTAATTCAGTTTCAAAAAGAACTACACAATGCAAGCATTCATCATCTATCCCAGCCATCAAGCGCGGCACCGCTTCCACCATCTTGCAAATCTGCAAAGCCCATTTGCACAGAATTCCACTCGCCTAGAGGTACCGAAGACATATTTGTCCCCAGGGCAGCAGTGTCAAAGAAGGAATTATCCAAAGTGATGATGCGGTCCATGTCCGCAAATCTCTGATCCATGAGAGATTGAGAGATAGCCAACAGATCCTCTGGAACCTGATGCATATCTGTTGGGTTCACTGCGGCCAAAGACCTGTGGTCAACTCCTTCATGCTGATCTACCATGCCGGACATTCCAACTGATGGGTTGCCTGTGGCTTGGTGTTGTTCATGTGGAAGCGAAACATATGCTTGAGGCAGACTTGACACTCGCTCTGCACAGGCCATAGTTCCTCGGTTGGATACTTGAGATGGTGCGGATTGCACCTCTTGGCCTTGAGTGAATGTTTGGCCGCCACTATCCTGCGTATCTTGGTATGCCTCTGTTTCTTGACGGTTAGCGTCATCATGATTGTCTCCCTGTATGTCTTGGTTGTCCATTGATGTGATGTCCTCGGTATAATCGAGCAAGTTGATGGCCATGCTGGCATTATCTCTCCATCTCTTATGCAGTCTCCGGAGATAGATTGCATATTTACCCGCAAGGTTGGGACAAACTTGTGAACTGTCGCTCGTTCTGCCTGCCCAGCGTCTGGACATTTGCTCCAGATTACGAACAAGTATCCAGAACTCGGGTATCAACTCTGTGTTGTAGTATCGACCGTGAACTACCCAAATCAGTGACCGCGCTACAACCCAATGATCAGCGCTTACCTAGCAATACCCGGGCGCTGATGTATGTGCAGAACGCTATCTGAGGTGCCACGACAATTTCCTGGGGACACACACGAAGCCAAGTCTCGGTGATGGTGCTTGTTTTGGCCGCTGCTAATCTACAAGTTTCGGCACTGCAGGAACTCGGGAGCGGAACCATGTGACGCCATTCAGCTGGTGGATATGCGATCCGATGGTGTAGAAGAATCATAGACGTGTTGTGAGTGATATGAGCAAGAGTCATGCTATGATCCAAGTCGTGCGGACCTGTGGACGTATTTGGGGCTCGGTTTGGGTCTCTCCATTTCTTGGGAAGAAACATCTTCCAGCTGAGTTGGTGAATTAGTGAGGGAGTTCTCAACGTGTCGCTGAGCTTACTGAACGAGTTGAAGATCCAGCTCTTTGAATCTGGTCAGCCAAGCAGTGACTTCCTGTTGGTCACCACTACTGACTTCCGTGTAAACAAAGCAGGTCATTATTTGGTTCAAGTACTCAGTTGCTTGAACAGCATAAGAAAACCCACCCATACAGGACGCGCCCGAATCGTCCGTTGGCCCTGGGTTGCCCGGCTCTATTGTGGAGGCACTAGCAACAGAACTGGTCGAGTTCTGAACATCTGCCGCTGAGACCTGGACATAGCTTGAGTTTTACATGATACATTTGGAGTAAGTTCCATCAAGTTGCTTACCTTGATGACGGAGCGGTTCCAGGTTCCAAAGTAGGGACATACTACAGGCGTTTCGGCATACCAATAGGTTCCGTTAGTCGGTAGTCTGCGGTTTACTTGGTCGATTTTGATGCTTGCAGTCCACCTAGTAGTGATAATCCTTGAGTTAGATTGTGTCACTATCCAGCAAGAGTAACAAAAAAGATCTTACCCCGTTGTCATAGAGCAATACCTTTTGAGATGTCAGTACGTAATCCACAGCCTGGGGTAGATCATAGATGCCTTACCTATCAAGATTGAATATGTTCCAAAAGATCCGGCGTCTCTCTTCTTCTTGAACCCAATCTGTAGGCGTTGGTAACGGACGCAATGGCGCTACAAATTGTCCTTTGCAATCCTTCTCCTCTTCAACAGTCAACTTCAGATATTCGACAGTTTTGGTCAGCGATGCGATGATTGACCATGACTTTGATGGCTTTCCATCCCCAATCTAAGGAGAGGTGTTAATAAAACGAAGAAAGTTCAACCTTGTTCTAGGCTTACTGTGGTAAAAGCGACGATGGTGAGTGCTTGCAGACCCTCAATAGAGAGTGAATTCATGGCACGTAAGATGACAGAGTTGCGCTTTTCCTCCGCGATACGCTGCCCATCGTTGGGAGACAGATCGTACGTTGACAAATCTATAAACTGCACAGTAGCCGCTATTATTGCGTCCAGAATGACGCCAAGCTTGACTCTGCCAGGCTCTTGCTTTATTTGATCCCGAAAGCGAGGGTGGTGGATCATGGGTATCCAGTAGAAAATCCTGGCAAAGTATTGATGTACTGCTTCTTCCATTAGGCCCGGTGGCAAAGACGGGCTCGGCTCTGCTGGTGATGGCGTGTTTTCGGTAACATATGAGGCTTCTTGGGTATCTTCGGTTCTTCTTCTCTTGTAGGGACGGCCTCTTTGAGAGTTGTCAGGATATCTGAGCTCGCGCCTATCGGCGGAAGCATTGACTGGTGGTGCATCTTGAGGTGTGGACCTCGATGAAGCCAACCTCTGGATCTCAGAAGCAAGGGCCGTGACAGCTCCAGTGAGTTGCGCTACAGTGGACCCTATGTTCCGTGTATCCAAGCTATTCAAAGACTCTTCTTGTACTCTTCGATCATGAAAGGCTTGCTCAAGTGTCTCTACAAAGCCCGGGTCGGTCAATAACAAGGCTTGAATCGCCATCTGGTCGGCATAACGAGAGTGTAACCTACCCAATCGCTTACTCAAGCCTTCGACTGCCCCAGCTTTGAGACCTGGTTTGTTCTTTTTTGCATTGTACACACATATTTCGCCTACTCACGTGGTTAACAGTTAATCAGAAGACTCCCGGCCACAACTGGATTACCGGATCGCTGGCAATTGGCACATGACGGTTGCTCTCTGGAGCATTTTAATTTTCGACGACGACATCCGTGACACGACGGTACATCTGCGTCTGATGCGTTCTCAGGTACAACTGGAGAGGGACCCATGTCGTTGAACTAGTCAAGATAACTCGGATGATCGAGTGTCGGGGAAAGGAGAAAAGGCGTGCCCTAATTAATCCGAGCGCCGAGGACCACTTGATCACCCCGGACTTTTAGGCCCTGCCAATCACTTTTTTGCGGGTTTGATTCCATCTTTAACTTGCACGACAGTCGTCCTCGTTGCTTGTTGTTGTGCCCTCGGGAGAATCACCATGGCAATGACCAATTAAGGCCGCAATGGTAATGAATATGCGACATACTGGGCGGCTTTATTGTTGGTGAGTTCAAAGTTAGCTTGGATATTGGCGATTTGCTAAGCTGACCGCTTCTGTCATAGCTTGGCGTGTTTGCTTGACCGTTTAGTCTCAAAGTTTTAGGCGAGCTTCACTAACAGTATTACTACTAGAATATAGATAGGATACGAACTAAAGAGACATGGTCAAGAGGGAGTGACACAGTTTTTGTATCTGTCTTTTTCTTGTTGAGTCTATTGAAAGTTTCTCAGTTGAGAAAGAAGCCTGTCTGCTACCCTGGACAACCTTCCTCGCCCCAACGCGAGCCATGCAGGACAATATTAAGACGGGCGGTGGAGATTGGATCACGACGAGGTGGGATTCCATCTTCTTGTCGAAAGAGTTTTCAACTCGAAACTCCGCAGGGGTTTACTTGGGGTTGAGAGTATGAATCATGTCAAGTTTGTATAAGATGGAACAAACTATGGAACACAGCCCTCTCGCCGGTGAATGCTCGGTTGTCAGCCACATTTGACATTTAAAGCCTTAAACATAACTGTCCAAAGCAGCCGTTATCTTTATGACGGGGCTCAAAACATACACGAGTCATGTTTTGATTTGGATCAGTCGCTCCATGAGTGACATTGCATCAAGAGTCCGGTGTTCGCACTATTTCGATCCTGTCATTATTCCGAGGCCGACGCTATCAACGGCCTTGGCAAATTCCTTGTTGGGTTAGTTCGACTATGGATAAGACCATCACTGGGGATAAGACTCCAGTTTATCGGCTCTCGCATTAATATCAGCTCATCATTAACCTGACCCCGAGGCAGTGCAGCATTAGCTATCCCAAAGGCCGACACCCACAAGACTCTAGATTGGACCGGCTCGAAAGCTTGGTCTACAATACATAACAAAACCCCGCAATTCCTGTCGTTAACTCCGCATTCGAGAGTTCCACACCAGTTGTCTATGCGGGGGATGACTTGGACAAACGGGCCACTAGCTTCCATCAGATGTATGGATTCTATAAGACCATTGAGGGGCCTCACACGCCACGAAACAAGATCACTTGTTCTTCTTTTTTCTCAGCTCATCACAAACTCAAAACGCAGTCATGCTCGAGGAACAATTTATCGACTTTACCACCTCCAGCCCCGAGGCAGTGAATCTCGTTGGGGCTACCATCATCATCGACGACTCTGCCTTTGCTGGTGTCAAGATCGCGGCTCAAAACCTATCGCAAGACTTTGCCAGAGTCACAAAAGGAGACCCTAGCCCGTTGAGATTAGTGGATGGCAACAGTGATGCTGCGTTCGGTGAGAACTCAAAAGTGGCCATCATTGTCGGCTGTGTTGAATCAAGTCCTCTGTTGCAGCGCCTTGAGAAAGAAGACAACGTCGACTTCAGCCCAATTCGGGGAAAATGGGAATCATTTTCCACAGTTCTAGTGGACAAGCCTCTCGGGGGCGCTTTTGACAAGGCACTTGTGATAGGTGGAAGTGACAAGAGGGGTGCCATATTTGGTATCTACACTTTGTCCGAGCAGATTGGAGTCTCTCCGTAAGTAAAATCATGATCTTACTACTCTTTCTTCAATGCTAAACACCCAGTAGATGGTACTGGTGGGCTGATGTGCCCTCACAACATCATCCTGCCATCTATGCAACTGCCAAAGCGACAATTCATGGAGAACCTTCTATCAAGTATCGAGGTATCTTTCTGAACGATGAAGCTCCAGCCATGACGGGCTGGGTCTTGGAAAAGTTCGGCAAGTACAACTCCGAGTTTTACAAGAAGGTCTTTGAACTTCTGTTACGCCTAAAGGTGAGCAAGCTTGACATGAGTATTTCTGGTCAAATGTTAACGAATAGCCCAGGGAAACTTCATGTGGCCTGCCATGTGGCCTGGCTACCCAAACCCGGGAGCTAGTTTCTTTGTAGATGACCCGGATAATCAGCGAGTAGCAGACGAGTACGGCATTGTCATGGGGACTTCTCACCATGAACCGATGCAACGCCTGACAAACGAATGGGTCGCTGAGAACGGAGAAGGGAAATGGAACTGGGACGCCAGCAAGGAAAAGATGACCGACTTCTTCTACAAGGGAGCTCAAAGGGCCAAAGACTATGAGTCATACTTCACCATCGGCATGCGAGGCGAGTATGATCGACGGATCAAAGCCTCAGACCCAGCAGCAGCTATTTCCGCTGCCATCCAGACACAGCGCGAGGCCATCAAAGATGTTTACGGCAGCAATGATAGTGTTCCTCGTAAGTGTCGGAGCACCAGGGAGTCGTGGGCCTGATCAAAAGTTTCTGACCACATCTGCAACAGAACTACTGCCTCTGTACAGAGATATTGAGCAGCTATACGATACAGGCCGGATTGACGTCCCCGACGACGTAACCTTGTTATTCCAGGACGATAATAACGGCACGATCCGTCGACTTCCTAACAAGAAAGAAGCTTCTAGGAAGGGTGGCTCTGGTGTAAGAGAACCTCGCGTCGTCTTATTGCGGATACTTTACTGATGCACACGCAGCTCTACTATCATTTCGAGTATGTTGGCCTACCACGAAGCTACAAGTGGACAAACAGTGTTTCTCTGGTATTTTCCCATAATTTCCACTGCTATCGAGCTTTCCTTTACTAACATGCTCCAAGGGGAAAGCATGGCACCAACTGCGACACGCATACAACCGCAATGTCCGACAAATTTGGCTATTCAATGTCGGTGATCTGAAACCTTTGGAGACACCAATCACTTGGGCAATGAGTCTTGCGTGGAACATCAACAAATTCACAGCTACAAGTCTTCAACCCATGTTACGTCAGATAGCTGCGAGAGACTTTGGTACTGAGCTGGGCCAGGAGATTGGCGACATCTACCACAGATACAGCCGCTTGGTTTCACTTCGCAAACACGAGCTCATTGAGCCTGAGACCTTTTCTCTTCTGCATCACAACGAAGCCGAGATCACTCTCGGTAATTGGAGGAAACTTCTAGATGCCGCTGAATTGGTGTACAGTCGTCTCACGGAAGAGCAAAAGCCCGCTGCGTACCAGCTCATTCTTCACCCCGTCAAGTCATCTTACGTCTTCGTTGCGCTGCGCATAATGCAGGCGCGCAATCAGCTTTATGCTCGACAACGGCGAAACACTGCCAATACCACAGCCCAGCGTGCACTCGAGCTCTTCGATGACGACTTTGACATCCAGCTGGAGTACCATGCGTTGCTGGGCGGCAAGTGGAATCACATGCTTCGACAGACACATCTTGGCTTTGAAGACACATGGCACGCGCCATCACGCGATATGATTACCGGCCTGGGCTTCATACAACGTCGTCAAGACTCGAACCCCATTGTGGGTCAGATGGGTGTCTCCATCGAGGGTCATGCCGGTATTCGTCCCGGTCTTATCAACGAGGAGTCTGAAAGAACACACCCGAGTCGTCGTGATCTCGTGCCGGGCTTGACTCTGGGTCCTATGAGCCGATATGGTCCTGCCACAAGGTGGTTTGAGATATGGACTCGCGGGACTCCTACTATTCACTGGACAGCGTCGACACCTTATGCTTGGCTGCGACTGTCGGCCTATTCAGGGCTTCTCGTGCCTGGGAGGGACGATGCAAGAGTCGAGATCACCGTCGACTGGGACCAAGTCCCCAAAGATTTTGACGAGGAAGTTCTGATTGACATTCGATCTGGTATTGGCGACTTTGAGCAAATTCATCTTCCCATCGTCGGACGCTGTGTGCCCGATACTTTTGGTCAGGGGTTTGTCGAGGGACCTGGCTACGTTTCCATTCCAGCAACAAGCGGCATTGTCTCTCAAGATTACACAGCCATGCCTGATACTGGCAGATCCGAAAACGGGTCTGTTGGGCTCGATGTTACTCGCGACGTGAACCAGACAAGCCAATTCCTGACCTACCCCTTTTACCAGTTCTCGGAGACCAGTACAGGAAAAGTCACGCTCATATTCGGCATTACGCTTAGCACATCGACCGAAGATACCATCTCGTATGATATGCAGCTAAACGATGGGCCTACAACGCACCACAACGTCGAGGAGCACACCGAAGAGAGCATACGGTTTGGAACCAAGTTGGGAGTCCCTCGTGTGGCTGGGTGGATGAAGGCTGCGAGCGATCTTGTCTGGGAGGTGCAGCATGATATCAGCGATCTCAAACCTGGGCCTCAGACTATCAAGATCAGGCTTTGCCATCAGAACTTGCTGCTTGAAAAACTGGTCGTGGACTTTGGTGGCGTTCGGGGAAGCTGTCTAGGCCCACCACCCAGTTGCGATACTGGGGATATTCCGAGTTCTTGATGTTCATAGAATGATCGAGCAGATGAATAGAGACAGACATAAATACTACAGCGCTTGAAGTAAATGCCGACTGCCAAGCAGAGAACATGATAAATTGAGACAGTATCTAGGGGCTGTGGTGGGTAATCATCGTTCCAACTCGAAGCCCTACCCTCGACTCAAGTCAAGACAATGAAAGGTCGTTGGACTGGGTTGTATCAAGCTAGATTTGCCGCACAGTATCTCGAAGCGAATAGGAAGCCCTTTTTCGAGTGTCTGAAGTGTATCTATTTTGTTTTTGACCACGACAATCGCAGTTTCCTGACAGCTATCAGCCGTAGCTAGTAGGATATCTTACACGGAGGTCAACGCTCTCTCGGTCTGTGAAGCTAACATTGAAAATGCGATGTTCGCCTTCCAAAGATGGCGCATTTCCAATCACGAGCTGGGAAACGGCGGCCAAGACATTCTTCAGCTCGAGATTCGGAATCTCTTGTCAAGCCGTTCTCTTGGAGAGGGTCTGATGTGTTGAGGATTTTGGCTAAGAAGATGGGTAACTTAGGTAGAGGAGAACTGGGCAAGACTATGAGAAACCCGTTACACAGTCCCCTCTGTCAGCTTACAAACCGAATCACGGCCGAGTTAGATATATTAGCACTCGATAAATACTTTCTTTAAAATTTTGACGAGATTGTAGCATGTGAACTAGGTGGAGACTCTAGATACGATATTGTATGGCCTGGAGTTGCCACCAAGAGTGATGTCTGTATGTGTTCCCCTTTGCGACAGTTTCTCGGAGAATACGGGAAAGTGGTATTCTAAGAATCCGAAGGCAAAACAGGCAAACACAGCCATCTTGCACAACCGCAGTGTGAGGCGACTATTCGTCTTAAAATATCGGTGCAAAACAGTAAGTTATACATGCTGTTTCATACGTTTCGAAAGGTCAGGTCTTAGCGGACAACATCTGTCCTTACGCGTACGACCAAGATTGGGGAGGTTTCAATGCACAGTATAGAGCGAATGACATATCAGAGGCTCAAAACTAACAACGTGAATCGTGGAAGACCCTGCATGGTAGATAAGAGAGTAGCTGATATCCATATTATCGTTTCAACAACTGTTCTTCTCTTCCTAGTATTTCTTCGATTAATGTATGTTCGCAAATCTCAATTTCTATGCTGCTAGATGGAGGTGTTATATCAACAAGACATTGAACCATTGTTTCTTCCCCAGCTTGGAGTAGGTGGTTGGATTATAAGCATGGTGAGGCAGAGCCGGACTTTACTATATAATCACGTTAGTCGTGACTTTCTTGCACATACGACCATACCCATCGGAAAACTCGGGATCCCGTCCGCTCTCCCATAGATAAGCCGGTGAGGGGCGGATTAGTAGTTGGGTCGGTGACGACCAGCGAATCCCCGCTGTTGTATGTTTTTTGCCTTTCTTGCCCGCACTTGGTCATAATTGACAGCATATGTTCGCCATTATGCATTATGACTCGCGTTTGACAGGGCCGGCTTCAACGGAGCTCAGCTTTACACAGCCCCCTCGTATTTTTGTTGGTCATGTTCGCGTAATCTCGCCCCTTCGGAAGTTGGAAAGCAGGTAAATCGCAAAATGGATTGCCGAGAATCTGACAACAGGATCATCAACGCCTTCCCCGCACTTTGGATCAAGAACCATGCACCTTATAACAGTCGGGGTGCATACTGCCAGAAGTAGGTGTAGGGCCTAGAGAGTTGATTCGTCCGGTAACTCGCTGGATATACTCGGGTGAGACAGTTTCTAGAACTCGGGCGCCTATATCCCCGGATGCGTCGTAATCTGATGAACCTCGGGGTAGTATAGAGGAATGTCAGTGGACAGCTTCATCACGATGGGACAGGGGTTTCGGAGACATGGAAATGTCTATAAACAACATCTATCTCTATAACCGGGATCGGTACCCTCTACCTTGTTTACCCCGGCTGCGGGGATCGCTCCGCGTGGGGTGCATGGCAACTGAGTCTGGTGGTGAGCTATTGGTCCGGATATCGATATGCGAGACGAGCCACGAAACAGGAACGATACCATGGACACGGCTGTTCTGCAGTGTTGAAACTCAAAGTGCGGCGTCTATACAACCTTGCCTTAAGATCAAGGCACGAGTTGGTGGAAGAAACAGACGGACTCTCCGGACGAATGACGGCCGTTGATCCCGAGTTGCTGCCAAGCAAGCTGTTGGTCCGACCTTGTCTTGACTTGAGTTACCTCACAGTGCAGTCGTATTGATAGAATGAAACCTACTCCGCCATTATGCACCCCAGATAACCCTGCGATGCAGCGACTATTGGTGCCCGCAAACTCGTCAAGAGGGGGTAGTATGCGTCGATGAACATCATGATGCCCGATTCAGGACTGACTGCATTCCCAGTCTTACCTTCGGATGTCCCTCGGCATCTATACAAATGCTCTGATCGATTCTGGGGTAAATGTAGCAGGAAAACGATATAAAGACATCTGGAAGCTGCTCTTCAATCAATCAAACCACACCTCTGGAGTTGAGGACAACCTTCATAACTTGCTCCGTGTATAGACACCAAACATGGCGTCCCAGTTTCCAAACAGCGTTGGCACCCTGCCCGATGAGTTCGATATCATCGTGTGCGGCGGCGGGTCATGCGGCTGTGTTGTCGCAGGCCGGTATGTTCATACTCTTGTTGTTGTTGTTGTTGTTATCTTGAAGACATACTGATAGTCTCAGACTTGCCAACCTGGACCATAACCTCAAGGTTTTGTTAATCGAGGCTGGAGAAAGCAACCTCAACAACCCTTGGGTTTTCCGCCCTGGCATCTACCCACGGAACATGAAGCTCGACTCCAAGACGGCATCCTTCTATGAGTCCCGACCGTCAAAGTGGCTCGGTGGACGCAAGGCTTTGGTGCCATGCGCTCACATCCTCGGAGGAGGCTCATCCATTAACTTTATGATGTACACTCGTGCGAGTGCTTCTGACTGTATGTCTCTCACTCTTGATATTAGTTCTTTCATGACTAACAGAAACCAAAGACGACGACTTCCAGGCTGAAGGATGGACGACCAAAGAGCTTCTGCCACTCATGAGGAAGCATGAGACGTATCAAAGAGCGTCTGTAAACAGGGAACTCCACGGTGACGAGGGTCCGATCAAGGTGTCGTTTGGAAACTACACCTACCCCATCAAGGATGATTTCCTCCGGGCTGCAGAGTCCCAGGGAATCCCCACGGTCGACGATCTTCAGGACTTGACCACGGCTCACGGCGCTGAGCAGTGGCTGAAGTGGATCAACAGAGACACTGGCCGGAGAAGTGACTCGGCTCACGGTTACGTCCACTCTACTCGCGCGGTTCACAGCAACCTGTACCTGGCCTGCAACACAAAGGTCGACAAGATCATCATGGAGAACGGCAGAGCCGTAGCCGTCCAGACGGTGCCGACAAAGCCCCTTCACCCCAACCAGCTCAAGACGAGAACTTTCAAGGCCCGCAAGCAGATTGTTGTTTCTGGCGGAACCCTCTCTTCTCCCCTGATCCTTCAGCGATCAGGTATTGGTGACGCCCAGAAGCTTCGAGCCGCTGGCGTCGACTGCAAGGTTGACCTTCTCGGAGTTGGTCTCAACTTCCAGGACCACTACCTGGCCTTTTCCACCTTCAGGGCGAAGCCGGATGTTGAGAGCTTTGACGACTTTGTCAGGGGCGATCCCGAAGTCCAGAAGAGTAAGTTTGCTCCTATAATGAGCAGATGACCACGTTGAGAGGCTGACAACCATACAGAGGTGTTTGACGAGTGGCATCTCAAGGGCACCGGACCTTTGGCCACAAACGGTATCGAAGCCGGTGTAAAGATCCGACCTACTGAGGATGAACTCAAGGAGTTTGAGAGCTGGCCAACTCCCCAGTTTGTGGATGGCTGGAAGTCGTATTTCAAGGACAAGCCCGACAAGCCAGTCATGCATTACAGCGTCATCTCTGGCTGGTTTGGCGACCACATGGTTATGTATGTTGTGCAGACCCAACAAGTGAGGTTCACCGCTAATTGTCTTGCAGGCCGCCTGGCAAGTTCTTTACCATGTTCATGTTCCTCGAGTACCCCTTCTCGCGGGGCTCTACTCATATCAAGAGTGCGGATCCGTACGAGACTCCGGACTTTGATGCTGGTTTCGTAAGTCGCCCTTGAGAAACTGACATGGCCCCGTCTTGAGAAATGATGCTGACTCTTCCAGATGAACGATGAACGAGATATGGCCCCCATGGTTTGGGGGTACATCAAGTCTCGAGAGACGGCCCGAAGAATGGATGCCTACGCAGGAGAAGTTGAAGCTATGGTACGAACCCCTCCCTCCTTGAACTTGATAATTATTTGCTAAATACCTCCCAGCACCCCTTCTTTGACTACGACAGCCCTGCTCGCGCCCACGACCTCGACCTGGCAACGACCAAGGCCTACGCCCAGCCCGGTAACCTCTCAGCCGGCATTGCCCACGGAAGCTGGTCGTCTCCGCTCACCGAAGCCGAGAAGAAGTGCGCGCCCAACATCCTCAACTCCAACCGGGCCGACGTGCGCGAGGAGCTCAAGTACGAGAAGCGCGACATCGAGGCCGTCACGGAATGGGTCAAGCGCCACGTCGAGACGACCTGGCACTGCCTCGGCACGTGCTCGATGGCGCCCCGTGAGGGCAACAGCATCGTCAAGCACGGCGTCCTCGACGAGAGGCTCAACGTGCACGGCGTCAAGGGCCTCAAGGTTGCCGATCTCTCCATCTGCCCCGACAACGTCGGCTGCAACACCTACTCGACTGCTCTGCTCATCGGTGAGAAGGCGGCCATGCTCGTGGCTGAGGATCTCGGGTACTCGGGAGAGGCTCTGGATATGAAGGTGCCCACGTATCATGCCCCCGGAGAGCTGACCCTTCGTTACCGTCTGTAGACGTTGAGACAGGGGAAGGCTGTGTGATGAGACATTCTGCTACTGTTTGGGATATGTTTGTTTCTTAGGGACATACCGATATCGCAACAAGCTCTTGCACGAGATTGTATCCGCTTGAACCACAGTAGTCAGTAAGTTGCAATGAATTTATAGCGAGCTAGCACATTTCTACTACATCTTGGTATGTATCTGTGGATAAACCGTCACAAAAATGTTCCCGCGCTTCTTTGAAACTTGTCACCTGTAGAATCTAGGATGAATGAATATACGAGTTCCGAGTTGAAGAACAAGGACAGGAAAGCACGGTCTGGTGAGATATTGATCGACCTTGGTCAACCGAAAGCATCAGGCGCCGTCTCACTCGCGTCACACTCAGGTACCATCGTGGGCATAGTTTATCAAATGTGCCTTTCAGATTGATTTCGAATTGCAATTGAATAAATCAAACATGTCGCACTTGGTTTTTTTACGTGCGAGGCTGCTCAGCCCTTGAGCTGAAGAGCGTTTTTGATCACATGCTGATCGAAGGAATACAGACGCCCGCCATTGTTTGTTCTTGAATCCAAACCACTCCATGAGAACGCCATTGGTCCATTACCTGGACAAACTACCCCCTTAGTCGTATCATCGCCAAAGACAACGTCTCTGCAACTTTTCTCGCCATATCTGATTTCTTACCCAAAAGCCACAGCCCCTTGACGCACTCCTCCGCTCGCCGCAGGCACTCTTGGAAATCACGACTATTCTGTCCCGGCGTAGCAAGACCAACCTCGAGAGCATCACTGGCCTCGCTCATGAGCAGAACCACCGCCTTGGAGAACGCTCTGATGAGGATGACAGTCCAGGGCTCCGTGAGGATCGTCGCCTCGTTGACCGCGTGGTGAAAGTGCGAGAGCTGAGGCGCGGTCATGCTCGCCGCACCTTGATCAGTTGGCGTCGAGACTCTGGCGAGATCAGAGAGCTCCCTTGCGCTCGCTTCTCTTATCTTTGTTACCAACTTGCTGCATGCACGGCTTTGGGAGGCAGCAGGTACTCCCAGCTCGTTCTCGTCAGCAAACTCGATCAGATCAGCAAGCATGAGTGCAGCCAAGTGCCAATGCGCCGAGATGCAGACAAACCAGCTCTGAATCCGGCCTGGGACCGACTCGTAATCCCGCAACAGCTCCTTGAAGAATGCACCATGCGTCATGTTCCAGTATCTATACACAGCGGCCGTATTTCGTATGAGGTCCTCGACCTTTTGTCCGCGTCCTCCCCTCCTCAGGATATTCTGCAGATTCGAGACAAGTCTGTAGAGGAGCACCTTGACAGGGGCGGACCTTGTCACAGCCTCAGCAGCGGCTTCGTATGAGCAGGGCCAATGCACCGTCCGACATGGCTTTTCCAAACTGTCCTGGATGAAGAGGGGAATGTTCCATCGCCCGTCTTCTGCCGCTCCAAAGTCTGCACGGGCATCGTCGTGCTGGCTGTCGGCATCAGCGACGACAAGAGGTCGCTCGTTCATGGATGAGGAAACAGTCTCAAACATGACGGCCAGCCAGTAGAGTAAACCAATGGTGCCTCGATCCTCAACGCCCATCACAGACATTGAGTCGTTGTCTTTCCTAGCACAAGTAGGTTTGCTTACACCTCTTCTTGTCGAGTCGAATCGAAACTTGAGGGCATGCATTTTACGCGCTGCTCTCTCGATAAAGACAGGCACACCATCCCTTGCAATCATGCCACCAAGCTCGGCAGTCATTGTGTCTGGGTCAAACTTTTCTCTTTGGTTTCTCCAGTGATTTAGACCATTTCTCGTGGTTCCCGTATCATCGTCGTGGACCCAGGGCTTTTGTGTCAGCCCAAAGATCAACTCGGCGCATGCCACTCGGTATGACTCGACGTCGGCAACCTCCTGTAGAGATTTCTGAGCCTGCTCCCAGAGATTTCGTTGAATGTTGCGGTCAAACTCTTGGGCTATATCGTCGAGGAAATCTTGTGGTCGGTCGTCGTCAAAATTGTCCGGATACCGCTCCTTTTGCCGACGACTCCCCTGGGCCCATTGAGTAGCGAAAGCCATAATGGAAAGGTGAATAGCCTTAGTCGCTGCTTGGTCCTCTGATCGTGTCAGTTGGATGTGTCTTGTCGACTGAGCAACGTGGTCGAGCCTGACGGTTCGGCGATATATCCTATTTGACCAGGACGAGCCCCATTCCGTGATTGGATCGGAATTACTTGTGCCAAAGCCAGCTCTATACGGACAGGTGACTTCCGTCAGCCAACAAGAGAGGTTGTGTTCGAGAACGTCGTGGTAGATTTGCAAAAGGTTTGTCGAGATGAATTGGTTATTCGATCTCTCCATCAAAGAATGGTCGATGGAAAAGGGAGAGAGGGTGTTGGTTCGCTGTCCAGCCCTGCCGTGTGTTGCGCGGCGACGCTTTGAACGTGCCCAACGATTTTCACTATCGGTATGGGTAGAAGCTGAAAACGAGACAGATCGATGAGTCGCGACTGGTGGTTGGAATCCAGAGGTGCAATCGTTGAATGGAAGCTCGGGTGCAGCTTGTGAGTCGAAACTCTCCGAGCATGCGGAGAGATCAAGACTCAATGGATCTGATAGGTAATCCGACGATGCAGCAATGTCATCGAGAGTCGTTGTATCAAACTCAGCTGCAGGGTTATCGCTTTCTGGTGGCATGAAATCCAAGGGTAAAGTGTCAAGCGGGTTGCCAGAGAAGGTGGGTATACCGAGGCCTAAAGGACCGCTCTCCGTAATCAACGAATATTGGTTGTGTACATTCTGCTCTAGAGTCCTAGGTGAGAATTCTGGCATGGAACTGAGGCTTGTACCCTCAGGGTTTGTCGTTCTGCTGTACGACTCGGTATCCTCGCTAGTTCGTTGCCGCTTTTGCGGTACCAAGGCTTCCGGTTGTGAATCCTCGCGAGCAGTTGCAGCTAATGCAACCGTGATTTGAATCTGTGACCAGGCATATTTCATTGTACATTGCTTCTTGGTCTTGATGCAGTAAGAGCAGTATGGAAGCTCAGCCCTAGAGACTGCGACACATGATCTGATGAGTTATTTTCAGGCTTGAAGCGCAAAACGGATGCGCCGGGATAGTAATACTCACCGGGTCCCTCGCCCAGAGTGATGGTTCTATTTGAATGTTCCGGAATGTCTAGAGGCGGCGCATCGCAGGCTCTTTTGGATCTGCGGCATTGATCGCAAGCGTAGTGCTGTCGTTTCATGATGGGCCGAGGTGAGTCGAGTCTCAAAGAGGGCAATAGTAAGCGTATAGTTAGTTACCCAGCAATGCACATCTAGGCTCCCTTATCTTGACATGTCTTGAAACATGCAGAAAGACGTTGGATGAAGCAATGCATAAAACCAGGTTCAAGGAGAGGAGCAGCCCAATGTCCATGTCCTTATATTTCCCCCGCAGCCAACGTTCCGCTTCCCCGGATCCACTAGTTTCAAACTTATGGGGCTTTTCATTGGCCGGGAGATCAAAGGCCGAAGGCGCAAAGAACGCCGAGTTCCTAGGTGCCTTTTCCTCGTGGCCATTGACGCCACAAATAAACTATTAGACAGTCATGGCCAACCATACAGCTTAAATGACTGACTATTGAGTGACAGTTCAGTTCTAGCGTCTCGCTTCACCACGCACGGTTACGTGACATGGTGCCAAGGTATGATCAACACGTTCTGATGGAATGCTGCAACTTAGCATCGTTTACTATCTTCCACAGCGTTCACACACTCAACTATCTTATCAATCTATGATACCGCTTTGTTCACCTCAGATTCAACCTGACCCCACAAACCCAATACCTTGGCATCCGCAAACGGCAAGATCTGGGTGCAGACGATACCAGCTACACCCTTCTCGCGATCACACCACCACCACAGATTCGGCAGCCCTGCCCAATGCCCAGTGTCCTTTGATCTTCCAGTTCCACCGCCGTTGCTCAGCATAAACGTGAGGCCCCAGCCCTGCGGAGGGTTCCCGCTCACAGGGTACAGCTCCGGGATGGGGTTGGTCAGATCTGGCTTTGACGCTGGAATGGACTGTCGGCCAAAGTTGGGAAACTTTTCAATCTGGTTGCGGAACATGTCGTCTACTGTTTCCTTGCGCAGGATCTGGACGCCAGTTCGTGGACAGGTTCCGTTGTTGAGCAGCACAGCCAGTACCTCTGTCATGGGGGTCAATAACTCGGTTCACTCAAGTCGATATGGTTATAACTTACTGCCGTACTCTTGAGGCTTGGCAAACATGCCTGAGCCGCCGCTGTTGAACACAGATGCAACCTCGGCCTTGTCATCTGGGTTGATTACCAGAGGTAGTCGTTGGAGATGATCTCGTGGGCGCAGGGTGCCATCCGGGTCCCTTGCATTCATGTACGCGAGCCGAGATCGCATATCCTTGCTAGGAATCATGGACATATCCTTGATACCCAGGGGCTGGAAGACGTTCTTCTGCAGGTACTCGTTTAGAGTCAGCCCACTGACGCGTTCCAGGGCTAGGCCAGCCCAGTCGATGCCAACCTGCAGTGTCTGTCAGTATGATCAACCAATGGGTGTATATAGACATGACTTACCCCATACTCCCAGCCTTCGCCAGGTTGGAAGAGGAGTGGCAGCTTGATGATGTCTTCAATTCTCCCAGAAAACTCGTTGTTTCCAGCGGGGAAACCCCAGTCCCTCAGCCTGTCGTTGAAGAAGGTATATCCAAACCCAGCAGTGTGAGTCAACAGCATGCGCAACGTAATGACATTCTTCTTCTCCTCGAATGTTCCATCTTCCTTGAGCACCTTTAGCTCCTTGAGCTCGGGGCATAGGTTCTCAAGATGCTCGCCATCGTCCAGCTTCAAGGATCCCTGCTCGACGAGCTGCATGCAAGCAACACCTGCTAGCATCTTTGTGCAGGACGCGATCCAGAAGATGTTGTCGAGAGTCATTGGATCCTTTGACGCAACTCCTCTTTTGCCCGCTGAGTGGGCAAACAACTCCTCCCCAGACTTGCCCACTACAACGACGGTTGTGCCGGGGATACCGGCATTTTGATCCTCGCAAGCATCGTCCACAATCTTGCGTAGCTTAGCAGAGACGTCTGCATTGAGCGCCATATTGAATATTGTGTTGAGTTCTGGTCGGTATTGTGTCGGTACGCCAACAGACAGCTTCTTGTTTGCTCAACACGCCAGCCGCGGCATATTTATCTTTCCCCTCAACCAAGGTACCGCAGGCTAAACCTTTAGTTATGGGGTCACGTTACATTTGCATGACTCTTCAAGACAACACAGACAAGTATCCACTCAGAACCAACAGAACCCTATTTCGTATAAGCTGATGATCCCTTCCTGAAAGTGTGTAATGCGGAGCCGTATCCGCAGCTGAACACGACATGGCCGCACAAATAAGGCGGTGACACAAAGAGCGGTGCCGCCTCCGCAGTTGATTAGTGTATGTAGTAGCATCGGCAGTTCGAAATAGGATCAAGCGGCCCCACGCTAAGTCCGGGGGAGACGGAGAAACCTGGATATGGCATATGCTACGTTTGCGGGGATAGACCATCCATGTATCACAATGTGGCGATACTGCAAGGACTATGCGCATTGTGCTGCGGGGAGGAGTCCGAGCACGGCGAGCAGTCTGTGCGGCATAACCAACGTAGTATTGTATTGAGCTGCAATGCGGGATGTCGCGAGGATCTATGCAGTGAAACGAACAAGGAACTGAAGAGATATATAATCCAGGAACGTCCACTCAGTCGACCTTGCAACCTTCACTGTCTATCATCAAGTCTGGACACTCAAGCTTCAATAAGATAAGGAGTCTCTGTTCAAACATCATACCTCTCTTAATTCAGTTATAACCATGGGCGAACCAATTCCAGCACAGGCCAAAAAGTTCAACACCGAGTTGATTGATTACGCAAAGTCTCATCATGAAAAGACGGGCCCTTATGCCGATAATCTAGAGGTTGATGCTCTGATTGTTGGAGCTGGATTTGGTAAGTTGACTTCTCCCAGATTCATGTCCTCGAAAACTAGTAACTGACAACATATCCAGCCGGCATCTTCATGCTCAAGACCCTCCGTGATCGCGGCCACAAAGCTGTCATTTACGAGGCCGGCAATGACACCGGCGGTACTTGGCGATGGAACTGCTATCCTGGAGCTGGAGTCGACTCCAAGGTCCCAGAGTACGAGTTCTCCTGGCCCGAAGTGTGGAAGACCTGGAACTGGTCCACCAACTACCCCAACTACAAAGACCTAAGGGCTTATTTCGACCACGTTGATAAGGTCATTAACATCAAGAAAGACTGCGCCTTCAATACGGTTGTTGTCGGTGCTAACTTTGACACCGAAGCTGGCCGCTGGACCGTACGAACTGAAGACGGCCGTGTAGCAAAGGCAAAGTATCTCATCTTGGGAACTGGCTTTTCAGCCAAGCGATACGTCCCCGACTGGCCAGGCATGGACAAGTTCAAAGGTATCATCCATCATTCCTCATTCTGGCCCGACGAAGAAGTCCCCGTCAAGAACAAGCGCTGCGCCATCATCGGAACAGGAGCATCAGGGGTCCAGATCGTCCAAGCCTGGGGTCCCGTTGCAGGCGAAGTCAAAGTCTTCCAACGAACCCCTAATCTCGCCGTCCCCATGCGCCGCAAAGAATTCACAGCCGAGGAGCAGCAGCGCACGAAGCAGTGGTATCCCGAGCTCTTCAAGCTCCGCGAGACGAGCTTTGCCGGCTTCCACTACGACTGGTACGAGAAGAACACGTTTGACGACACACCCGAGGACCGAGAGGCGTTTTACGAGAGTGTCTGGCAGGAGGGTGGCTTCCGCTACTGGGTCTCGATCTACAAGGACAATCTGTTTGTCGCCGAGGCTAACAAGGAGTCGTACAACTTCTGGGCGAAAAAGACCCGCGCTCGCATTGAGGACCCCAAGAAGCGAGACGTGCTTGCGCCGCTTGAGATGCCCCATTACTTTGGCATCAAGCGCCCTTGCCTGGAACTCAACTACTACGAGCAGTTCAACAGACCGAACGTGGATGTCGTCGATATCAAAAACAACGGCATCAAGGAGTTTACCGAAACTGGCATCACTCTTGAGGACGGCACTCACCACGAGTTTGATGTGATTGCTGTTGCTACAGGATTCGTAAGTTACCCAACCTTCACTCGCAAACAGCTGCTAATAGTACCATGTAGGATGTTGTCACTGGAGGTTAGTTGCCGATATCTCTAAACCATGGACCTACATTCTTTGAATCTTTGCTAACACATACTCAGCCATGACTCAACTCGGTCTGCAGAGCATCCAGGGCACCAAACTCCAGGAGGACTGGGCCCCAGGAGCGAAGACGTACCTCGGAACAACCGTACCCGACTATCCCAACATGTTCCATATATACGGCGCCCACGGCCCGACGCTGCTCTCCAACGGCCCGTCCACGGTCGAGGTCCAGGGCCGATGGGTCGCCGACTGCCTCGAGAAGATGAAGCTCAACGGCATCAAGTACATCAACCCAAAGCAGGAGGCTGCGGATGAGTGGAAAAAGTACGTGCTTGAATTGAACAACAAGTCACTCTTCCCCACGACAAAGTCGACGTATATGGGAGGTAACGTTCCGGGTAAGCCGTACGAGCCGGTCTGCTACGCGGGGGGCATTCCGTTGTACAAGAAGGAGATCCGGGAGGCTCTGGATACCATGGAGGGCTTCGAGGTTGTCAAGGTATAAGGTTACAGGTGAGATAAGCTTATTAGAGTGGTTTCTATTCATAGTCGGAGTGAACATTGAACTATTCGGTCGAGCTGAGGCATTATTAATTGACATCATGGACGTGATTATACAAAGAGTGACAGAGTCAAAACTAATGCAAGAATTTTCAAATGAAATAAAAGTGAAGCTTAAAATATTGAAAAACGTCTCTGACATAAAATGATGCGATCCCATCACAAGGCCCAGAAACAGCCAGAGTCGCGCATCTTTACCGACGGCTTTCTATCATTAATTACCCGCGAACCAGAGCGTTTCAAGGCGTCCTTAGACATCGCTAATTTCCACGTTCCAGGGAGCGTGCTCGGTTTCTCATACCCAATTGGACCCCGCATCTCAGCCGCAGTTGGAGTCGCACGCGACTCGTATTTCGCATTCGTCGCGATAGTAAAAAACGTCAGCTGAAGTCTCGGTGCGATAAGAACCACTTAAAAAGAACACCTCAACTCGCCAAGATTGATCAGCTCAAGACATCTATCACTCTAGCTAAACGAGTCAAGAACCCATACAGCATGTCTGAACTACAATCAAAAGATTGCCACGATGGCAACTCCCAACAAATACCAGAACATGTCGAACCGGCCAAGACCCTGCAGTTGTATCGCCGTGCCGTATTCGGCCGCAAGCATCTCTTTGCAGAAGCAGACTCCGATGCCTCATACTTCATAGTAAACCCAGTACCTCACAAGCACGCCGACACATGGAGGCCCATCTTCTACCGAGGAGACAACCCCAAGTACACGCCCTCGAGCAAAGCCACAGCTCGAGCTCGTAGGACCGGCATGTGGACCTCGTTTCGCATCGAGCTCGGAGACGGCGTACACGAGATCCTCGAGAACAAGCGAAGGAAGAGAGAGAAGAAGCGCTATGAACTAGGCCAAAAGTTTAGAAGGTGGTTTGGGCGCAAACCAACGCCGCCAAAGAAGGAACTCGAGGAGCAACAGTCGGTTCAGGGACTGGTTATGCCGGTAAAGATGCGAAGAAGTGGCTTCCTAATGAGGACGCTGAAGTGGGAGTTGTCAGGACAAGAGTATAGGTGGTCAGGAACGAGGACATTCAGATCTGGCTGGACCAAAGGATGGAAGGGCGTGTCGCATGATCTAAAGGTACAAATTACAGTAAGACATCGATCAAGATCTTTGCTAACATCTGGTCCAGCTTGTCGATGCGGACAAGGCGGTAATTGCAACTTTCGAAAAGGACCGCTGGGCATCATACAAACGGTCCGAAAAGTCCGGTGCACCACCAAACAAGTCAAAGTCCCTGTTGGGCTCACTCCGCATCTACTCTACACCCGAACCTCACTGTATACCAGAATGCCACATCTCGGGAGCCAAAGTCGACGCCGTCCAGCTCGTCACGCCCCGCCTAGATGAGTCAAGTGAAAGCAGTCCTGACAAGGCCAGCAGCAAGAAGAACAAAGAGACGGCAAAGCTGAACTTGGATGGGCCTCACTCGGGAGATTTGACCCAAGAGTCGATCGTCTTTACCTGCTGGATTGCTCTGGAGGCCGAACATCGGGTTCGATATAAAGTCTTTGACTTGTTGGAGGAGATTGCCGAATACTTCAAGTGACGACAGCCTGGAGGTTAGACATGAGATAACAAGACGAGATCATGAGTTTTCCAGGGTGTTGCTTATAAATTGAAGGCGTGGTTAGTAGATGATGGAGTCTCGAGGGTCGGGCTATTCTCGTTAAACACGATTTCTTTTGTGTGGCATTTTCTTTGTAGAGCGCATAGCAAGAATTTATGGGCGGGTTTCCAATTGGGCATATTTGTATCATAGGTACTAATTCAATGTTGGTTAGTCTTAAGTTTCTGGTTGTTACTAGAATGTATGTGCACCTAGTGGTCTGAGCAAGTCGAACCTCTCCCAGTGTTCTGGCCTGAATTCCTAGTAACCTCCTCTTTTTAGGACTTAGAATAAACACCAGCTTTACAGCTGTGTTATTATAGGGATGTGTATTCTCTATTGAGATTGGCTAAAAAATATAAGCCTTCTCGGCAACCTTTTGCCCAAAAAAGCTGGAAGGAAAACGAGGAACATTGTATACATGACACATCATGTTTATCGTTACTTGAAGGAAATAGGCAAAGAAGAAAGATCACAACGTGCTTATATTCTGTAAAATTTCAAATCTATTCCGTGGCACCCTATTATTGTCAATGGCAACAATGTTTCGACGCGATCCATGCCCTATATCGTCAATCTTAATTCTTAACAAGCAGAGCGCACAAATGACTTAAAATGACTTTAATAGCGATTCAAGAACTGGACTGTAGATTTCAAAGAGGCAGCCAAGTCTCTCACCAGGGTAATCCGGATCAAAGGCCAAATAGATATACTATGGTCAGCTGTCGAGGTTGCATAAGCGATGTGCAGAAGTTTAGATACGGTATCCATCACCAGATTAGCACAGTGAACCTCGTCGTTATTCCACCCTACACCACTATTCAGAAACATCAACTGGATAGTATATTTTATTTCATTCTTCTCAAATCTTCCTTCTTAGTAATGGCACCTCTCCGCGTTCTGAAACACTGCTGACAGATACACGTGGTGATCAGCCCCTGCGTCATCAATCGCGCAATCGACATGACGCCTGACAAAGACCACCTCCAGCCCATGACAAGCCGTGAAACCGCCCAAAAGTCTCACACCAAGACGGGGGCAGCTTATCAATATGGCCTCTCGACCACGTCTTTGGCCATGGACCTTATAACCATGGTCGCGACCCGTTGACTCGGCATAATCACCACCAAGACAACGCTCGTCATGACTGCCCACGCAGCTCCAGTATCCGAGGAACAGCCTCTGTTGCAGACGGCGCGTCTCAAGACCCCTTCAGAAGCAGACATCGCGACGGGAAACGTCGAACCCACGCGCTCAGTCGAGGATGACGTCCTCCCAGAGACATCCCCCCTCGGCCGCAGCCTCCGGTGGAAGAGCGCCTACATACTCGTGATATCGCGCGTCGTCGGCAGCGGCATCTTCGCCACGCCGGGCGCCATCGTCCAGTCCGTCGGCAGCCCGGGCCTCTCGCTGCTGCTGTGGGTCGCCGGCGCCGGCGTCGCCGCCTGCGGGCTCGCCGTCTCCCTCGAGTACGGCTGCATGCTGCCGCGCTCCGGCGGCGACAAGGTCTTTATCGAGTTCACGTACCGCAAGCCGCGGCTGCTGGCGTCGACGCTGTTTGCCATGTACGCCGTGCTGCTGGGCTTTACCGCGAGCAACTGCATCATCTTTAGCCAGTACACGCTGTTTGCGCTGGGCATTGACGATGCCGGGGATTTTCTCAGAAAGGGTCTCGGTATTGGGCTGCTCACTGCCGTCATTGTGATTCATGGCGTGTTCCCCAAGACGGGTGTCAAGATCCAGGACCTGCTCGGCTGGATCAAGATCGGCATCATTGTCTTGATGATAGTATCAGGCTTCTACGTCGTCCTCTTCCGCCCTCAAGTCGACGCTATTCCTCACACGGGCCAGCTCGCATGGGACCATCTCTGGGACGACAGCAGTTGGAACTGGGGAACCATCGCGACGTCGCTGTTCAAGGTGTTGTACTCGTACGCAGGCCTCGACAACGCGGCAAACGTCATGAACGAGGTCAAGAACCCGGTCCGGACGCTTAGATCTGTCGCGCTGACTGCGTTGGCGACGGCGTGCGGCATGTATCTCCTCATCAACGTGGCGTATTTCCTGGTCGTGCCTATCGACGACATTAGAGGCAGCGGCGAGCTCATTGCCGCGCTCTACTTTGAGCGTCTCTTTGGTGAAAGACTGGGACGGGGTATTCTTCCTCTGGCTGTGGCCTTGTCTGCCGTGGGGAACGTCATGGTTGTCGCATTTGCAATGGTAAACCTCCAGCTTTAGGGTAATTGGTGTCCAACTCTGACTGACTGTTGATAGGCACGTATCAAGCAAGAGATTGCCAGACAAGGCTTTCTGCCTTTTTCAGATATCCTATCCTCGTCAAAGCCTTTTGGTTCACCACTGGGAGGCTTCATCATTCACTACATCCCGTCGTTTCTCGTCATGGCCCTTGCTCCATCAGGAGCAATCTACTCCTTCATCCTCGAGATCGACGGATACGCCGCCCAGTTGATCGGCCTAGCCGTTGCCATCGGACTTGTCAAGCTCCGATTTGAACGGCCCGATCTGAACCGGCCTTTCAAAGCGTGGCTACCTGCGGTGATGGCCAAGATAATACTCAGCTGCGCTCTGCTGGCGGCGCCATTCTTCCGGCCGCCGGGGTACACTGGCGGCCTGTTTTATGCAACATATGCCATTGTGGGATTAACAATGTACGTCGTTTCTACTCTGGCTGGCTGTGCTAACAAGACGATGCAGTTTTGTCGTGGGCGTGGTTTACTGGTACGTGTGGACAATCGCGATCCCTCACTGGCGAGGCACGAAGCTCCAAGAGGAAACGCACGTGCTCGGAGACGGCACGACGATTACGAAGCTACGATATCGCTAGAGTGGCGTTACGGTTGTTTCAGTCGACGGGTGCGACTTAGACTAGAGAGTAGAGACGGCCGTGGACACTCGAAAGTTCAGGGCAAGGGCAACAACGACCGGGTGCTCGGTGATAAACAAGACCTTTCTGAGCTTCTGATGGATATTTTCAGCTTCCAGTGACACGTCCATGCTTCGGTACCGAACCTAATCGGGGCTCATCTTAATTTACGGTGATGGCGGCTTGGGAGCAGGGACAAATGGATCCTCGAGCCGGGATACCCGATGTAAATGCTTGGCTCACTTTGTCTGTTATCACCGTGATGCTTTTCAAGCCTCAGTGGAGATGTTGACACGGATCGCAACAGTTCCGATCTGGGGGTTTCTTTTTGATTGCTCCTCCACTGTCAATCGCTCCACCTAGGACAAAGCGCGATAAAAAAAAGAAGCACCGCAAAGCTAGAGCGGGTCGCAAAACAGCGGCGTCGTAGGGTGATGCGACGGTTCAGGCGGTAGTAGAAGTAATTCTTTGTTTCCGGTCCAGCAGAGAGAGAGAGAGAGAGAGAGAGAGAGAGAGAGAGAGATAGCCGAACCAACAGAGCCCTGGCTGTCAAGGGCCCATGCTGGCAGCAGGGTCAGGCAGAGGTGAGTGTTGGTTGAGCACGAGTCGCGTGGGCTCCTACGACGAGCCGTGCTTGCAAACAAACAAACATGAACAAACATTTTGCGGGACTCGTCTCGTCTTTCCTGGAGACGGAAGGGCTGTCTGTCTTGCAGGTTTCCCCAGGTCTGTTACTGAAGGCCTCGATAGTCCCGATGAAGGAATCAATAGACCCGATTCCAATCCATCTTGACAGAAACGAGAGGCGTCGTCGGGCTGCAATAGAGACGCGTCGCCTCTACGGGAGTGGCTGAGGCTATCCAACTTTTTCTGCGTCAACGGCTTCGTTCCTGGCGTTGATCTTTAAATTACTACCTCCAACTAGCGGGTCTCGGCTGTGATCTCGACGGGATGAACGAGGCAGTGCTCGCCTTGTTCCGAGATGCGCAGTGATCGGCTATCACGGTAGATCCTTGGCTGTAGATCTTTGGTTGAACAGCTGATCTTTGGTAAAACATTCTGATAGATCTCATGTATGTACAATACAGTCACAGTTGTACGCGCTGCCAAGTTGTCATGGTGATTGCTGTGGGGATTCGTGGCGTCGGCGGAGGACGATAGTTCCACCTCAGCTTCTAGGGGGCTTGCACCATGGATCATCTGAGGCTTCGGAAATTTTATATGCTTGAGTTGTGGTAACCATGAGAAGAAGAAGACGTCATTCGATTGCGCCGTGTTGATGCTCAAGATTCGTATTGTTTGTTATTGTTGTTGAAGTTGGTTCGACTTGATAGACGTGACAAAAGGACCAAGCAAAACGACTGACTGCTCTATCCTACACAGAACTATTCTTTTCCACAGCTTCACTACCAACTCCGGCTGTTTCAGAACCCGGCATATGTCCCAACTGCCCCGTTTCCCACATGCAAGATCCCATGTCTTATCTTTTCTCTCTTGTGGGCCTTGTCCATAGATTGTCTACCCCCTTCCATGGCCCCAGCGTCAGCAGCAACTATAGCGCCTCCCCCCCGTAACGTTAAGTTAGCCAGAGCCGACCAACCAAGCACCGTCGAGATGGATGCTGCCACTTCCGTCCGCCAGCTGAACTATCGATTTTCTAGCTCGAGCGTCAAACAACGCTGCCAGCTGGACCTGCTTTTTCCCCCCTGACGCCAGGCCTCGTTTGGCTAATGGCGGCGCCTCTAGTCTCTAGGACTTCTCTCAACGGCCAGAGTCTTCCTGTGAGAATCGGGCCATGGCTTCGGGGCAGATTGCACTGACCTTGGCATCACCGTAGTTGGCGTCTTGAGTAATGGGCTCACTGTCGTTAACCGGCGCTTTCACCGTTTAGCCATGGACGCGCCGGCGGCTGGGCGTTGCTGATGGGTGGCCCCGTCGGTAATTAGAGCAAACAGTCCAAGCCTGTGCTATGTATATATGGTCTTGCTGCCGTCCGACAGAGTTGAACTGGCCTTTGGCTCCTCAAGTTACCTTCTTTAATTTCCGTTCTCCTCGTCATTCGTTCGACAGTTGTTCGTCAACTGTATTCACTCTTTTCACACCGGACCTGCTTTATCAACAGTTCCCTCACAGTCGTTATCACATACAACACACACTCACTATAGTCGAATCCATCGTCACAATGCCTTCAACAAAGGTCTTTGCGGCCGTCCTGGCCGCCCTGGCCGTACCCATGGTACACGCCAGTCCTTGCAGGCCCCATGTCTCTTCTGCCACCGTCTCTACCAGCGACATCCAGACCACTGGTACTGCCGAGGCTCCCTCCTCCACCGAGACCTTGTCTACTGAGACCCTCTCGACCGACACACTCACTACCGAGACCCTCTCCACTGAGACTGCTTCTCTCACGACCGAGGCCATCACCACCACCACCACCTCCACCTCTACCTGCACCTCCTACACCCCTATTGTCCCCGTCCCTGAGGACTGTGGCAAGAAGGGCACGGCCAACAACGGTGGTGGCAAGATTCTCTCAGGCGGCGAGCGTTCTGACAACGCTGACGCCTGCGGCAACGCCTGCGGTATGACTGTTGGCTGCAAGTCTTTCTCTTGGAAGGAGGTTATTCTCAGCTCTGGCTGCACCCTGTACAGTGGTTCTCTCGAGGATATTGAGTTCGAGGAATCCCTCACTGCTGAGAAGTTTTACGAGCTCGAGAACTGCTACTCTTGCGTCCATGAGGGCACCACCTCTACTGTTGAGACCTCTGCCACTGAGGCTTCCACCACAGATGCCACTACAACTGTGACTGAGAGCGAGACCGCTTCTACCACTGGAACAGAGACTGCCTCTACTACTGAGACTGCCTCTACCACTGAGACCGAGAGCGGTGCCTCTACCACTCAGACCGAAACTGAGACTGAGACTGCCTCCACCACTGAGACCGAGACCGAGACTGCTTCTATTACTGAGACCGAGACTGAGACTGGCACCACCACCACCACCGAGGCTGCTACCACTACCACTGAGACTGCCACTACTACTGATGCCTCTACTACTGAGACTGCCACCACAACCGAAGTCTCGACAACCGAGACCGAGACTGCTTCTGCCTCTACCACTGAGACCGAATCCGCTTCTGCTTCCACCACCGAGACCGAGTCTGCCTCTGCTTCTACTACTGAGACTGAGACTGCTTCTTCCACTGAGACTGCCACCACAACCGAGACCGAGTCTGCTTCTGCCTCTGCTTCTACCACTGAAACCGAGACTGCTTCTACTACTGAGACCGACTCTGCCTCTGCCTCTACCACTGAGACTGAATCTGCTTCTTCCACTGAGTCGGCCACCACCACTGAGACTGAGTCTGCTTCGGCTTCCACCACCGAGACCGAGACCGCCTCTACTACTGAGACCGAGACTAGTGCCTCTACTACCCAGACTGAGACTGAGTCTGCCTCTGCTTCCACCACCGAGACCGAGACCGCCTCTACTACTGAGACCGAGACTAGTGCCTCTACTACCCAGACTGAGACTGAGTCTGCCTCAGCTTCTACCACTGAGACGGCCACCACCACCGATGCCTCTACTACTGAGACTGGCTCTTCTACTGAGTCTGCCACCTCTACTGAGTCTGCTTCTTCCACTGAGTCTGCCACCACCACCGAGACCGAGTCTGCTTCTAATAGCGAGTCTACCACCGCTACCTCTGACGCCTCCACCACCACCACTGACGCTCTCACTACTACGACCTCTGATGACTTAACTACGACGACTGACGCTCTCACCACCACCACCGAGGCCTCTACAACCACCACCGAGGCTGCCTCAACCACCTCCGAAGCGGTCTGCACCACCTTCACCCCCATCGTCCCCAAGCCTGCCACCTGCGGCAACAAGGGCAAGCTCACCTGCAAGGACGAGCAGGGCCGCAAGCTCCCCGGCGGCTCCGGAGCCAAGTCCTCCGCCGAGTGCGGCCAGCGCTGCGGAACCACAACCGGCTGCAAGACCTTTTCCTGGAGACCCGCCATGTTCGGCCTGTCGTCCAAGTGCCAGCTCTACGACTCATCCCTCGTCGACCTCGGCTACAAGGAGTGCGCCGACTGGAACGCGCCCAAGTTCTACGAGCTCGAGACGTGCTTCTCGTGCGCCGACGAGCCCGAGACTCCCCCCAGCCCGCCCACGTGCCCCGTCTACGTCGCGGCCTTTGACAAGTGCAGCAAGGACACCGTCTGCGGCGACTTTGGCGAGGTCCGCCAGGGCGTGCGCATCTGGGGCAAGGGCGACGCCTCGTGCCGCGACAACTGCGCAAAGAGCTGCCTCGACCTCGGCGACGAGTGCAAGCTCTTCTCGTACAAGAAGGGCTCGCGCGGCATCCAGGCCGAGTGCAAGCTCTACAGCAGCGGCTGGTTCAAGCAGAAGCCCTCGTGCGGCGACAGGGTCTACCAGCCCAAGTGCTTCAAGTGCCAGGAGGAGGTCAAGAAGAGCCCCGTCATCAAGAAGTTCCAGTAGATTTCTTCTCGAGGAGGAATTGGATGCGTATTCACTTCTTTGGTGTTGGGAGATTTGGAGGGGAAAAGGGAAGGCATAGAGAGTATATATCCATAGAGTAATTTGTAAATTCTAGTCTAATATCAAGACGTCAAGACATTGTTCGCTCATCATTCTCATCCGTCGTGACATGGTACTTTCACGGATCAAGTCGGCCATACATCACCAACATGATGAATAGCATCCGTGTAAAGGCTTCTTGGCTATGTCGGCCAGTCCAGCCCAAAACCCATAAAGCAGACCATCAATTCCTCTCGCAAACTCATCCGAATTTGGAATCTCCATCATCACCCACTCTAATCTTACAAGTGGCGTTTCACTTTCGCCCCTGCGTCTCTTGACAACGTTGTCAACCAACGCCAGACAAGACTTGACATATGTCTAATCCGCGCTTTGACCTGGACGCGGGACCATCTTGTCCTCCAAGAACTGTGAAGTCATAATGTACACGCGTCGTTATACAGTTGCCGTAGTCGACCACTCCTGAATGAACCCCTGACACATCTCTCGCCCATGCTACTCCTCCTCGTCTTCCTTCTCCAGGGATATCATCTTCGGCTCATGCTTCAGCACCACTGCAGCCCCTCACATTAGCCAACGCACATCCAGCAAGACTCGGGGTAGTAGTACTCACCTCGATCAAACAGGTAATAACTCGTCACCAGCAAAATCGGCATCGCGATAATCGTCCTTACCCACTTCTTCGCCGCCCTCTGGTACCGCTGCTTATACTCTCTCTTGGCCTCCTCTTCCTTCTCCTTCTCGAGAGCCTTCTCCTTCTGCTGCGAGCTCCGGCGTAGTCGCGCCGCTCGGAGGGCGGCGTCGCGTACTTCGGCGGCGAGGAAGGCTTGCGCTTCAGGATCGGGTTTAGGTGTGCGGGCTTGCTCTTTCTTTATCGCGGGGGTAGGTCGCGCTGCGCAAGGCGTCGTCGTCGAGAATGCGCATCTTCTCGTTGTTGGTGTTTGTGATCGAGGTCGGCTCAGCTTGAGAGGGCATCCGAGGTAGGTTCCTGAAGAAGACCGGTAGAGATGCTCCAGGAGCAGTCTCCGGGGCGCCGTAGGTAATGTCATAGTTTCGACGTAGAGTGTGAGTGAATATAAATACAATTGACCTCGTTTGACCTTTGCGACGATCCGTAATGCTGGTTGATGCGATGTCAACGAGGTAGTGAAGACGTAAGTTGACGGAAAAGATCGACAACTTTCCAACATTCTTATCGATAAGACGACAAGCCTCGAGTCAATGGCTCGCGCGATATCGTCATAACCAATTTAAACATGCTTGGAGATTGCAAAGACAAACATATGTAATAACTTTTATTATTGGATCAGCTGAGTCTTGTCGAATATAATGCCAAACGACTTCATCTTGAAATGCTCACTGATTCTTGGTGGTAGACTATAATTACAGTATGCGAAGCACCCAAACGCCTTTGCGACCTCCGTGCAGCCGTCTTGCCTGGTTCACCTCCATCTCTCCAATCAATCATCGTCCGTGTAGCGAGGACCAGTGGCCGCAGGCGTCTCTGGCTCCCCGTACGCCGCAGGTGTCGGAGCTCCGTAGTAGCCACTAGCTGCAGGCGTCGGAGCTCCAGCCGCGGGCGTCGGAGCCGAGTCCGCTCCCCATCCGCTCTGCCACCCACCTGGAGTCGGCGCGTTCATAGGTGTCGGCGCTGCCCATGCACCCGGCGTCGGCGCGTTCATTGCCCCGACGCCAGGGGTCGGCGCACCGAGAGCCCCGCCTGGTGTTGGGGCATCGGCGCCCGGCGTATAGCCCCACGAGTCGTTACCGCTGGCCCCTGGAGTGGGCGCCGATGCGCCCCAGCCGGGAGTCTTGGAACCAGATCCCCAGTCCCCTCCGCCGTACGCCGGTGTCCGCGATCCAGATCCAAAGGCATCTCCAGGAGCAGGCGTTCTGCCTCCGGCTTGCCAGGCAGGCGTGCGCGAGCCGGAGCCATAGGCTGTTCGACTGCCGTCGTACGGGTTCACAGTTCGCGAACCGTCCGCCCAAGCAGGTGTTCGGGCTCCAGACACGTCCTGGGCTTTCCATGCGGGTGTTCGTCCACCTGCTGAGGGTGCTGTGGTTGTTGTTAGCATCAAACATCACAACGAATACGAGTCAACTTACTTCGCGATCCCCAAGCAGGAACCCGATCCGAGCCGCCAGTGGCCATGGGTGTCCGAGAACCTCCCTGCCATCCTGGGACTCTGTCTCTGTCACCTCCACCTCGGCCAGCGCCGCCCGAGAAACCGCCTCGGCCCCGCGTGTTGATGTCGATGGTCGCTCCAGTCATCTTATTCTTGAAGCTCAGACTCTCGCGCGGGACCGTAATCGTCTTGCTCTTGGTGTGAAGTTCAACACGAGCATGTGTATCTGTCGTGTCCTTCACGATACCCAAGAGACCCTTGTAGGCTCCCTTCCTGATAATAACAGTCTGGTCAATGGCCTTGTCGCGGCCAAATGACCTGACGGGTTTGACGGGTTTGTTGGCAGCACCGTCCTTGTGCAGCTTGAGCGCCGGGTTCATTGAGCCCAGGTCGGGTCCCGATTGAGCGGCGCTGACTCGACCGCCCTTGGCTGCGATGGTGTTGACCATGCTGGCCTTTGTGACAAAGACACCCGCGTTCTCCTTACTGTCATTGGTATGCAAGAAAACGTACGAGCGATGGATGTGGATGATCTTGCCCTGGCGCTGCTGGCCTGTGTACTCCTTCACGACATCCTCCAGTCGAATCTCAGAACCGTTGCGGTCGGCAGCAACGGCCGTCTTTCGCTTGGGCAGCTTGTTGGCGATCTGGGATGGCATGACCTGGCGAGTGTCGCCAAACTGGTCAAGCACGACAAGCGACTCGCGGTCGACCTTGACGATGCAGCCCACAGTTGTGGGATCCAGCTGTACGAGGTCATGGAGTTCGAACTGGCCCAAAGACCCCTGCCCACCAATGTCACTGGCTTCGCGCAAGTCTTTGCTAAACACAGTAACTTCGCTGTTTGTTTGATCTGTCAGGAGGGTGACGCGATCCTCCTGGATGTTGACAACCATTCCGACTTCATCCCGGAATCTGCTGCCGCCGATAACCTTGACGTGATCACCGACCTTGAAACGCTTTCGCAGAGCCCGGACAGGGACATCAATCTCCTGGCCCACGAGATCACCCTCCGTGACGGTAAGCGAGACGACATCGGCCTGCACTCTCATCGCCTTACCGACGACTCCCTTTTGCTCGCCGGTAAAGACTTCGACAATATCGCCGGGGAGGTACGTCGCCAGGGCGTTGCTGTCCTTGAGACTGGCCGCCAATGCCTTGAGATCCAGGTTCTCAGTGCCATCCTCGGCGTTTGAGGCGAAGATTGTCACCTCCTCAAGTGAGGGATGGACTTCGTTGACAGTGAGCTGCTGGATCTTGATGTCCTTGACTTGGAAGCCATTCTCGAACTCGTCGCCCATGTAGGTCCATGTGTTGGTGGTGGGGTTTCCCTGGATGTGTCGCGGGTGACGCTTTCGGGCCTCAACCTCGCTGAAAAGTCTCGCTGGAGGCCGGGGGCCTGCCATGCCAAAGGGTCTCTTGCGTTTGCCATCAGCAGTAACCGCGGCCAAGGCGTCGTCGCGCATTCCATAGTCCAATCTGGGAATGAACTTGACACGGGCCTCCAGCCCGTTCTCAGTGACGTCGATGACCTGCGCAAGATCCCCGTTATGCTTCATAGGCCTCTTCAGGCGAACCCATGCACCTGGCTCTAGGGTCGGTGTCTTTGTGACGCGGAAGAGCTCGGGCATGTCCTTAATCTCGACCAGGACCATCTTGGAGTGGGGATACACATTAAGCATACTGTCCAACGCCTTCAAGATGTCGGTCTGACGCTGAGCCTCAACGTAGATGAAGCCCTTCATGACAGATTCAGCACCACCACGCTCAAAGGCGGCGGTGATGGCGAGCTCATCCTTGGTGCCAGCTCGCTCCTCGATACGCTTCATGATGGAAAAGACAACCTCTCGCTCCTTGCCTTCTTTACATCGAACAGCCCAGATGCTGGGGTCGTCAACGCTAGGGAGGAGAAGCCGCTTAGGGACAATGGCAGAGTCTCGGAAGCCCTTGCCAGAGCGTCGGTTGCCGTATCGCTGTCGCAGAATCTCAGCCTGCTTCTCGGCATCCATGCTGTTTTCCATTTCGCGGCGGCGATCAAGCTCGCGATGTCGTCGGTCGTCGTTGATTCCGCCAGTCTCGGCAATATCGTCGGGATGCTCGTTGGCGATGAAGTCGCCAATTTCCTCGCCAAGAACTTCGTCATCCTCACCCTCATCTTCATCGTCGACTTCGGCTTCGATATCGAAGAAATTGGCACCTCTCTCCTTACGGCGTTTTCGACGATGGCCCTGCAGCTTGGTTAGCAAGTTTACAGGGCAGGAGTAGGGCTACTTTGCCAGCGAGAGGCATCAGAGTCTGCTCACCTGTTGGACATCCTCATCTTCGTCATCTTCCTCTTCCTCTTCGTCCTCCTCATCATCGTCATCAACGCGACGCCTGCCAGTATCTTCCTCCTCCTCCTCTTCTTCTTCCTCTTCGTCGTCATCAACAGCAGGGCGCGACCTCGCAGGTCGCTCGTCCTCGTCGTCGTCATCGCGAGGCGCAGGGCTGCTGTCTCGAGCTCCCGGTCTCACCTGCTGATCGCCATCTTGCTCATCGTCGGATACGTCGGCTGGCGCAGGGTTGAAATCATCCTCATCTTCGGAGTCGTCGAAGCGCGAGGGATCGTGAGAAGCCATGGTGGCGAGGAAGAGCGCGACACGAAGCGCGTCGGTGGTACGTTAGAGGCTCGCAGGAGGAGTATGAAAAAGAAAGAATGAAGGATCAAGTTCAATAATGGGGGAGAGAGAGAAAAAGGGAAGCCGATTGATGGATGACAAAGGATTGAATAGTGAAAGAAGTCAAACCAATGGAACCTGAGATTCAGAGCTCGATGCTGCAGCGGCAAAATTCCGGGCGTTCGTGCATCACGGCCTGTACAGGGAGCACAAATGGACCAAAATTTATGCAAAGTGAGTGTCAATTCGTATATGCACTGTCTTTGACACTGGCCTGTCAAGGCGACCTGATGTAAAAGACGGAATACCAATTCCGTTCAACAATCTGACTATAGAATGATGGTATTCATCTTGAAGTAGCATAAGACTCATAGTTCATCTGCTCAAGTCTCACTTTTCCATTTGTACCTCAGCCTTTCAAGGTATAGATAATCTCTCTCTGAATGATAGATATAGGTATGGCAATTATGAACGCTATTGTAATCAACACCTTTCGAAACCCTTTACCACGTTCATAAAGACTTTCCGAAGCCCAGAGATGACGGGGCTCTTATGTAAGTTGTCGCATCAGGCTCAAACTTAGTCGATATCCTCCATATAACAACCAAGTCCCATGTATACCTTGCATCCTGAACTTTAGACGAACTCAGACTCAACAGATCCAAGGAAAGCAGTTTTGGCTAAGAAAGATACGCATACATGGGAGAACTAGATACTGCAGAGTGTTTTGGCTACTCAGAGGATGATTGGTGGAAGCGGTCCCTAACGTTACTGATGAGAGAGGCGTCGACATTGGCTTTGACCCCGTTGGGCTGATGGGCTTCACTATTGAGCGCCTTGCCCATCATTCTAGTTGTGCGATTTGCAGCGCGAGATGGACAGATGGAGATGATCGCAATGAACCGAGTCTTGTTGAAGCAAGCCGCCATAATCGGTTATATAAGCCATCTCCTCAAGTATACATGACGGTCCTCACAGCGATATCGTGGGTCTCTACGTAGGTGTCCTGACGAAAGGCGACACATATAAGGAGGCTTCTACCACTATTGGAGAGTGGCAAGCTTCGTTCAGCGATCTTTAATTGTTATCCAGATCTCCCAGGCGTGCCTCGCGCTGCCAAAGATCTCTCTTGCCGCAAGTTCTCTAGCAAGGCGGTGATTCAAGCAAGTAAGCGAGGTTGCAAAAAACAGACCAAGTCGAGACTTTGAACAATGTCTCGTGTAACTGACTCTAAGCGATGGGAGACGAGATAAAGAGTAATACTTCGTATAGCATATATAACATAGCAAGACCTCGCCTCTCCAAGCTAACCTAGCTCTTTTTTCCAGATGCGGTCTGCAGCACATGTTGAATCAAATCTATGTCGTCGTCGTCAATGCCTCTTTGCTCTAGTGTATACTCTCAGAAGCAATCTGCCCATTCATGTCCCTCGTCAGCCAAGCACCACATCGGGACCCAACAGCGTCTTGGCGTATCCATGGCATGAAACCCCTCGCCGAACTTCAAGTCGTAAGAGGTGCCGCAGTCGTGACTATCCGTCTAGGTTCGGAATCGTACATCCTTGGGGTTATCACAGTCTAAGCAATCTCGGGTCTTGGTCGAAAAGATTGTCTAAGGCCGTGATACACGTCTCATTACATCTTATCGACCATAATCCGAATCAAGCCAACCGCCGCCGCGCCCTCCACGTTTTAGTCCCGCAACCCGGGTATGCCGCAGATGCTCCCGCAACTTCAAAACCCTCGAAAACTCCAAGCTTTGCACAATGCATGCACCATACCCAACCAGCCACATTCTACATGAATCAATTAGCAGTTCCTGGGAAGAACCTTAGCTCTGCCCTGCGCGTAATAAATGACACCAGCCAACCAATTGCCATATCTTCACATGACTCTGGTTCCCCAGATACCACGCCCAGCGCTCACTCCAAGCCACTCGCCGCAGTCCGAGTTTGCGACGTGTGGCACCCAGCCGAGATTGCCAACCTCGTAGTCGCACTGCCAGCTAGCCACAGGGCTCCTAGGGTTGTCTTGCTGAGGAGCGCCGTTCACAGGCTGGCCTCCCATGGCGTTGTTAGAGTTGAGGAGGTCCCAGAGGAGAACCTGGCAGTCGTCGCCTCCAGAGGCCAGCATGCCGCGTCTCAGAGGCGACCATTCAATGCAGTTGATAGCTCCACTGTGGCCGCGAAGCTCGAGCAGGGCCTGACCAGGCTGTCGCACGTCTAGGATACGGATGGTGTTGGAGTCTTGGGCAAATGTGGCGAGAAGGTGGGTATCATGCGGTGATGTCGCGAGTCGCAGCAGAGGGGGAGGGTTCGCCATTGTTTGCTGGGCTAGTGTCGGGCTGATACGGCCGCCATTGGGGTCTAAGGGAGAGTTAGCATGCCTGGATCTAGATGTCTGAGTCGGCCATCCTACCTCGCTCTTCCTTGCCCGTGGGCTCGTAAATAATGGTCGAATGTTCCAAGCTTCGAAGATCAAACATGCGGACGCTTCCATCCTGACCGCAGCTGACAAAAACATCGACGCTCTTAGCGCAGAATCGAACGTCGTAGACCTCCTTGTCGTGGGCAATGAGTTGAGTCTTTGCGGTGAGCGAAGGAATATCCCAGATAGTGCATGTTGTGTCTATGCTGGATGTGATGATGAGGCTTGGTGAGACGGTGTTCCAGTCGAGCGAGGTCAGCGGCGCGGTGTGATCCGGGGTCTTGGAGTTGGAGAGGAGCGCGAGGGGTGTCAGTTTCGTGACAGCGGTGTCGCGGCCGCGACCAATCGTGCTGCTGGGGGTAGAGGGGGCCTCGCTGGGTAGAGACCACAGGCGCAGATGGTCGCCAGAGGTCGCAAGCAGGTCAGTAGACTGCTTCTGCGACGAGGGCGGCTCCCACAAAAGGCGCGTTACGGGGTAAGAGTGAGTGGCTTCGGCAACCTTGGTGAACTCGAGGTTATACTTGGAAGTGCCGGGAGCATAGACGTCCTGTGGTGTCGGCGTGATATGGCTATCGAGGATTTGGATCTAGGATGGTCAGCAAGCGGGGATGACGACATGTTGGCACGGCATCAACGCACAAAGTTGTGACCATCCTCGAGATAGCTCCCCACGGCCAGCTTGCCGGCGCCGTTACCCTGAGGCGGCCATTTGCACCAGTCAAAAGCGTAGATGGCCCAAGGTGCCTGGTAATTGCTCGTTCCAGATTGCGCGCTGGCCGAGTCATATCCTAGAGCCGCTGCAGTGCCATCGGACATGCTCGAGTCGGCGCGGGGACGAATGTCGGCCAGGCCAAGCGGGGTGTTTGAGATGGTGCGCTGAGAACCTGGGGCGGTGTACTTTGAAGGATCGATTGGAGACATTAGATGGGAGGAAGAAGCGCCGCTGGGAGTCGTGGGAGTATAAGCGTGATAGCTCGAGGAGCCATCGTAGCCAGCGGCCGGGCTCGAGCGAGAGTAGCCGTGGGACATGCTCAGCGGAGGCTTGCTGCTGGCGGTGGCGGAGGAGGGCGCGTTGGGATAGTCGTGTAGCGGCTGGCCGAGCTGCGATTGATGATGGAGGGGCTGCTGAGAGTGGTGAGGGTGCTGCTGGTGTTGCGGGGGCGGGTTGTGAGAGACAGATGAAGCAGCTGGAGAGGACTGCTGCATAGGCGAGGGCAGGTTGGGCGAGGCTGGGGCACCCCGAGCGGACAGGCCACCGGCTGGTTGAAGGACGTTGGGCACCGAGGACGCGGGAGCGGGAGGAGCAGACTGGAAGTTGGGATTGGCGGGAGAAGGCTGAAGGTTGATCTGAGGCGTGTATTCGTACTCTTGAGGTGACATGGACAATGACATTGGATCTTCGCTATGGCTCAAGCCAGACATGTGCAGTTCGTCGTGCTGGGGCTGGGACTGGGTGCCGGAACCAGAGCCAGAGCCAGAGCCGCCAGACAAGTATGCGGAGGAGCCCACCTGCGTCTGGCGCAGCGAAGGGGGGAGCTGCTGTGATTGGCTCATGGTGGTTTAGCTGTTCTGGTCTGGGGTTCTTGGCTGGGCCTGGCAGGGCAGATGAAGGTTGGAGGAGGTGGGCTGGCGCCAATAGCGGATAGGCGCTGGAAAGTTGTAACAGTGGCTGGAGAAAGGCGGGAGTTAAAAAGTCGTCGCAGGCGGCAGACGAAGAACTCTTTTCTGTCTGGATCGTTAGCTGTTCCTCCAGCGCTCTATACAGCGGTCGCTCTGATTGCTGGATGCTGCTGCTGCTGCTGCTGCTGTTAAAGGCGCCTCTGCCGCTAAGAAGAAGGTGACGAGAGTGAAATCACGGCGTGCTATTGAGTGCGCACAGAAGAGATTGAAAAGCACCAGATTTGAAGAAAGGAACAAGATTCGAAACCCGATGGTTCTTCCGGTGGAGGGGTTTGAAGAAGGGCGGAAGCGGGTGCCTCAAGTCGGGAAGCTCTCCTGTTTGAGTGAGGGAGCGAGGCTACCTGGCGCCGTTGCGGGCACTTGCTGTGAGAGGGCCAAACTATGCTGATTCAAGCGTTTGACGTTAAACGAAAGCCTCGACCACCAAAAGCAGAGCCCCTTTGTTGGCAAACAAAAGCCACACGATTTCGGCGGGTTTGTTTCTTCCAGGTTCAGGCGGAGAGACAGGCGATTTGGTGGAAATGATCTTGATCTTTCCAGGTTGGCAATCCTAACTGCCGAGCTTCCGCAGCAGTGTTTTCTTGACCTGACCAATTATCATGATTAAAAGCCTAGGACCCTTGATTTACCCAAGTCGTTAATGGGAACAACAGATCATAGGTAATCATCAACTAGGTAACTGCCTTAAGTATTGATTGAATATCCGTGTTAATGAATGCTTACTCTTTGCTTGCTTATATCCTTCGCCCTCGTATTGGGGTAACGAGCCTTGACGTTTCCGACATCAGTTGAGTGCTCGGGCTACTCACTCTGTTACTATAGATACTATATAAAATCTTCCCTAAAACCCATTTGAAGGTATTAATGATCAAGTCCAAGAGTAGTCATCGTTGATAAATCACATGGCACGGATCGAGACCCGTGACGCGGCCGGTGCGACTTACCCACTCTTGCCGTGTGGAGGAGGTCCGGAATCATGGCAGGTGCCCCCATGCAAGCACATGCCAACCCCAGAATCTCTCTAGAGCTCCAGCTTCAACCTCCCCGTGACCTCATTGAACAGCCATCCAACACTTCTACTTAACACATCTCACTCCAAGTAATTACCTTACCACCTTTATCTTACAACTCCTGATACATACGACACTTCATCGAGCTCCTTGACCTTTTGTGTTTGTGGTCGCGAATGTAGGCAATAGTCCAGTCGTTGCAACACCTTCCTTCTCTCCTCTCTCCAAATCCGACTTTCGCGCCAACTCCAATACCACAACGCAGTTATGGCTTCGCCCTCTATTCTCGATCGCATTTCAAGTCCGCGACACCGACTTCCCAGCCCCCCGATGCGCAGTCCTCCCGCTCGAGCAGTCAGTGAATACGACATGGATGACCTCGAACCACGAGCCGAAGATCCTATCCTCAACCACGAACCTCCACGTCCCAGACTTAGAAAGCCGGTCCAGGCCACTTCCACCACGTCGACTCGCCGATCGTCCTCTCAGGCCTCGTGGGATAGCAAACATCGCTATTCTAGTTCACCTTCCCGAACGAAATCGAAGCCAATATTTGCAGGACCGCCGCCCCCGATTGCATCTTCTGCCTTTATTGGCCAGCATTCCCCTCGCCCGTCACCCTCACCAAACCACAGTGATAGCGCCCGTGGTTATGGTCTGCTCTCGCCGAGCCGTCTGGGACTGGCTGGTAGCTTGTTGGATCCAAAGCCCTCGGAGAACCATTCTCGTCTCGATTCAATATGGCGGAGCCTACAACGTCGGGAAAGAATCCTAGAGCGCGATATCCAACAGCTTTTAGACCTCCAAGCCTCGGGATTGATTGCCGGCAGTGGAGATGGTGGCTCCGAGAGGGACTTTGGAAGTGAGACTGGGGAGAGTACTTTCTACTCGACAGCCACCTCCAAATCGCGGATGGTAAACTCTTTGCATATGCCAGCCAAATCCACGCCAGATGGAAATGTCATCCCAGTGCGGCAGCCTGCACCAAAAAAGCCACGAGGACTCAGGTCGGCGCGGGTGGGACTTCAGCGGTCCATGGCCGCCCTCTCAGAACTAAAGTCAGAGGAGGATGCCCACCTTAATACGGCGTTGGCGCAAAGGAAAGATGCGCTAACTTACCTTGACAAGATGAGCGCGAGGAGAGACGACATTTACGCCGAACTCCACGCGCTAGAAGATGACGAACAGGAGCCCTTAGGTCTAGAGTTGCGCGAGCTTGGTGCGGAGCATGAAGCTCTGGACCAAGACATACGCCTGCTTGAGGAGACGCTGGTTGGAATGCGCAATCGTCGCAGATGGGTGCGGGAGAAGATTGAAGACGTCAAAAACCGAAGAGAGGCCGGACTGAGCGGGTACAGGGCCGCTGGGCGAGATGTCGACATGGAGGTGCGGGCGCTGATGCAGCGACCTCCCGTTACTCCCCTGGATGTTGATGCTCTCGGTCCTGGGACGAGAGCACGCTCGAAGGAGGAAGCTGATACGCTTCGAGGAACTGAATTTCTGCAGCTGAGACCCGAGCGTCGCACAGTGGAGATGGCCAGGGCCTGGTGGCAAGGAGAAATAGACATTCTCGAACGTCGCAAGGCTCAAATATCAGAGGACTCTCAAGCTCTCAATGAGGGCTCTGAGGTTTGGTCAGAGGTCACTGGCCTCGTCGCAGAATTTGAATCGAGACTTCGGGAACTGATCAAAACGGGACAAGAAGACGACTCGGACGAAGAAACCCGACAGACAGCGATGCAGGACCAACTAAAAAAGATGGACAGCGTCGTCGAAGGGCTGGAGCAGCGCTTGCAGCTTGCCGAAAAGAAGCACTGGAATCTCTTGATTTGTGCAATTGGCGCTGAGCTGGAGGCATTCCTAGAGGCAAAGGCTGTTTTCAAGGCAACCTTTGGGGCTCCTGATGAACCTCACTCCGAGGAGGAAGCAACCTCACCGAAACCCAACGGAACTGGAGATGAACCTGATGAAGTCAATCAACAGAGCCACGAGAGTCACGACGAGAGCGACAACGAGGTACCTGCGGACCTGTTGGTGTCGAAGATTGAGTACCATGATCATGAGCCACCAGAGAGCCCCCAGCAACAGAGTGTAGTGCTCCGACGGGACAGCTCTGAGAACGACGTCCCGGTAGAGTTTCTAGCAGAGCACCAAAATCAGGTGGAATAGGAAGCGGGCGTAGTAATGTTTGTAAGAATTATGAATTATGACACTGGGAAGGGGTTGGACACAGATTTGGAACAGTAGGTTTTGAGGAGTGCGGCATATCTCAGCACAGCTCACATCCAGCCAGAAGCGAGGTTTTTCTGAATTGAATTCTCAAAAGACCAGGAATTGAGGGTTTCGTGAATACGGTATCATTGATCCAAGATTCGCATGCCTACTAGTAATCATATATATCCGAACGCCGCTGTCAAGACTGGTGTGTGAGAGAAACCCGAGGCTCCAGCAGAACCGGGCGGCTTTCATCGTACCCAGCTGTCCATAGCATAGTAATGGAGTTTGCGCCCAAAAAGTACGTAAATCATCAGTCGCACCAAGGATGGGGAGCCCTTATGACGGGAACCGCGGCTGAGCTGAGTATGGTGCGTGGTATCAGGCAAAGTAAACGGCGGCCCCTTTACAACCAGATCGGCTCTCCACGCCATGGTTTTCCGCTCATCGGGTGCGCTCAAAGTAGCTGCTGGAGCCGGCAATGGCAACCGACTGGTCCATAACCCATTCACCCACACCGAGATACCTGTCGATCCAAGAGGTAACGTCCTTGTTGTCGCCAGCGACCTTGTCCGTCTTGAAGCTAGATCCAGGGGGTCGTGTCAGAGGATTCTCGCGATCGAAAAGAGCGCAGAGACTCACGTTAAACCGGTCGATCGCTTCATGCCGGCGAGAAAGGCCGAGACTGTCACAAAGTCAGCTTCCTTTGCACAGATGGAGCGGGTTGGGAGGAAAACTCACGGAGAACGGCGTCAAAGGCATAGTGCGTTAACCGTCCGACCTTTGACCAGAGTCCCAGAGTCAGCAGGTTGAGGAGCTGCGAGAGAAAAAGAGTCTTAGACGTGCCAGAGACAGCAGCGGCAGACAAAAGGGCGGAGATTGTTTCACGTTGGGGGGGCGCGGGAAGGCATATCACGTACCACCATGATGGGCTGCTTGTGCCGGGTATTGTCGAGTATATGAAGGCGTGGTCGGTGGGACCCTGACAGAGGTCTAGAGTTTGTATGTGCTGGAGCTGATCGATAACGATGATCTCGAAGTTGATGGACCTCGGGATGGAGTCGCTCATCATGCGACACCGCCCGGGCATGGGGAGTTGGAGACTTGTAGTGGGTCCCCGGCATGCTGGCGCCGAAAGCTCCGGGGAATAGGCTGGCTGCACTCACTCAATGCATGCTGTTTCACGTGCCTGAAGTTCCAGTCCAAATTGGAAGTGAATTGCTAGATCCCGTGACAGGTATGACAAAGACGTAACCGGAGTTGAACCGGCCAGAGCTAGACCAGCAAGGATTTATCATCTCCATCAACAAAGTGAGAGTCAAGGAGTCTTCAGCGGAAATGCCAGATTAGGAACTGGAGACCCAAGACCTCTGAATGGACGAGATGTTATGGGTATCGCAATTACAAGCTGCTGCACCAATTTAGCCGCTAGCTCTCGTAGTCGCCATCACGACAACGACTCAAAATTGGTCGCTTCTCGGTGTTATTCGACCGAGCCCACTCACAAGCAAGCTTCAAAGAACAAAAAATCTCGAGACAAGAGAGGGGTTCAAGGGTCCAAGAACGACGCGCCGAAGACGCCGCCGTGTCTAGTCCCAAGAAGGGAAGCAGATAGAAGCAAAATGCCTCAAGGAGGATCCTCTTTTCCCACCCCCGCGCTCTGGAGGTTGATGCCTTCTCCCCCAACGGACCGTATCTACCATTATCTGGAGATTGGAGCTTGGCTAGGACGCCCTTACTCAATGCCATGAGCTATGTGGCTTGGATCCCACTCGGTGAGTCTTGGTGAGGGGCTGCGTGTACTACGTAGTAAGTGGGTTCTCGCAGGAAGGTGTTTTTTTTTTCTGTTGAAGGGGCTGAGGTCGGTCAGTAAGAAACCATGCCAAGGCTGAGGCCGATTAGCTAACAGATGGGGATACCTTTATGTCTGGCTGAAAGATCTGTTTGCGATTAAGGGGGTTTTCTGACAGTTGGGGTTCTCACCTGCGGTGGGATAACGCTGACGGTTGAAACCCTAACGTTAACAAGTTCTTGAGTTCAACCGAATTGTGCGGAGAGTTCAAGGAACAGCCTCCTAGCTAGACTTGATAGGTCGAACCAACTCAAGGCCGTGTTGTTATCTTCCGCGTCATAGATGTAAACCAGTGCTGTAATGTCTGCTGTAAGAAAAAATAAGTAAAAGGATCGTCATATTCACTGCAAAAGATATGCATCACAGTGTGGTGGAAATGACATGCCAAGAAGCCCTTGCTCAGCTGTTTTACCTGTAGGCAATAGTCAGACAAATCTCAACTCCAATCGTATGCAAACGCGGCAACATGCTGTCAGAATAGCTGACCGATTGGGCCCCCCGGCGGAACCAACCCAATCAGCGCCTCGTTGACCGTTGTTGAGGCGTCAGGTAAAGTTACGAGGGCAAGGTCAAGGTCAGTGCATTTTCAATCTAATCGAATGAGGGGAGAGGCATTTCATTCGCTCCAGCTCGGCGCGTCTTCGCGTCCCCTCTCTGTTGGCACCATCAAGCACCCTGCTGGAGAGAGGCAGAGCAAAGGTGACTCGCTTATTTGGTACGGGTACAAGCAGATACGGTCAGCAATACGGTCAGTAGGTACCAGTTGATCGCAAGATATTAAAGACAAATCTACGCAGTACCCAAAAACAAAGCTATCTGATACTCAGACAAGACATGGTCAAATTTATTTATACAGCTCAACCAAAACCTCCAGGTCCAGATGCATCTCTAGCCCACCAGTCTGGGTGGGACAAAACAGTTCGCGAGCGACAAAACGAGCTACTGTCGGCTGCTGCAGTAGCGGGCGGAGTACTTTGCCCCGAGAGGGCCGCTGTAACATGGCAAAAAGTCACATAGCGCAGCGGCGGGGTTAGTGGGGGAAAGAGCTACGGAGGGGGGCAAGGCAAGCAGCTCCAGGTCGCACCTTCCTGCAGTAACATCCAACGACGACATCAGCCACAGTGTACGTGGTAAAGCAGTATCACTTTGGCCTATTGCAATAACTATCTCAAAACAAATGTCCTCGTCGCTTGCCCTGATGCCAGAAGAGTGGAAGAAATCCAAGATCTGGATAGCTCATCTGGCATCTGAGACGGAAAGCGGGGTGCAAGGAAGCTCCCCATAATTTTGAACCAGATCGCCAGAAAGGCAAAGCAAACAAGGGCAGCAGAAGAAGGAAAAAATAGCTCTGTTCTCCCCCCTTCTCACATGGAGAGGGTCAGCAAGAATGAGGCGGACTGGGTATTCTCAGGCATGTACTCCGTAGCGCTACCTCACGCGTGGTTCCTTCCCGTGCTGGTGGATGCGACTTAAGCTACCCACGGTAAGGTGAGGTACGTATGTTTGTTGTCCAGGGACGGCGACGAAAGAGCAGTTGAATGGTGGTGGTGGCCTTGTTTGGCATTTTCTCTTCCCTCCCTCTCTCTCGCTCGCTTCTTTATCTTATTATCACCACCACACCAACTTTTCCAGCTTTTCCCTCCTCTTCTTTTCTTCTTCCCTCTTCATCATTCTTACAATATCTCCACCGCCGGCAGTCTCAACCTCCTCGCCTCCACTTGTCCCCTTTTCTTGCTTGGACTCTGCAAGCTCCCCTCCTACTCGTCGGTCGTCGAACTTCGTCAAATATAACCAGGAACAGGCGCACGTTCCTCGGCCTCTCTGATCACCTCATCTTCTTTGATTACCATCGTACGGTGCAACAGTCGTACAACGAAGACCCAAAGACTCCTGTAAGTCGACTTGCTGCACCTGAATGGAGACGACTGCGGTGGCTTGGACCAGAAGACTGGACCCTTCAGGGCTCTTTCGAGGCCGCTGGCGACAGCGATACATGTGGCAATATGGGACTTTTCAGATGCGCATCCGTGGCCTCTTGGTTGCGCTCTAGATGATGTTCTTGATCGCAATTCAGATCAACATCGGGTGTCATTTTCCTCGCCTGTTGATCTCTTGTCGCAACCGTTGACTCGGCCCGTCAAGATCAGCTCCTGGGCCGTGTCATATCGTCTTGTCGCCAGTCGAGTCAGCTCAGCTCAGCTCTTTTGCGTCGCTCCGATTGCTCTGCCCACCAACAAATGCCACACGCCCCATCCAAATCGTCCTTCCCACCACGTCACTTCACACCAGATCCATGTTCGCCCCATGGTAGCCGCCCCAGCGCCCGCCCCATGTCCTTGCCTACAGCTCAGTACAGCAACCCCCCGTTCTCGTGCATTGCAAGTGCACGCATAACGACCTGATATGATCCCCTTTAGCTGGTTGCTGGCCTTTGCTGGCGGTGTCTGGTTGAGCTGGAGAGGCATATAATCTTTGCCCTGTCCGATTTGCAGCTGTCTTGCTCTTCTCCAAATCCTCACCCTTCATTTCTCGTCTCTCAGCTTCCCCGCTGATAGCTCTCCCACCAACAAATACACATTCTTGATACTTGGTTTCTTCTTTGCTAACCCCTCCTTTCACCATGCCTCAGCCTCAGAGACCCAGTCACAAGCGCGCCCAGAGCATCATGGCCGCCACCGCTCAGGACCACCTCGAGTTTGGAGGCAAGATCTCATGGCTTGCCTCCCTCAACACCGCTTTCCGACCTCAGCGAAACTACCGCCGCTCCTCCATCATCTGCACTATTGGCCCCAAGACCAACTCGGTCGAGGCCATCAACCGCCTGCGTGATGCCGGTCTCAATGTCGTTCGCATGAACTTCTCCCACGGATCATACGAGTACCACCAGTCCGTTATCGAGCACGCTCGTGAGTCCGAGGCCACTCATGAGGGCCGTAACGTCGCCATTGCCCTTGATACCAAGGGTCCCGAGATCCGAACGGGAAACACTGCCGGCGATGTGGACATCCCCATCTCTGCCGGTCATACCATGAACATCACCACCGACGACGCCTATGCCACCTCTTGCGATGCTGAGAACATGTCAGTCGAGTTTATACATGGCGTATATCTGTCCCCTCCCCGCTGACCTTTGCCTAGGTACGTCGACTACAAGAACATCACCAAGGTCATCGAGCCCGGCCGTGTCATCTACGTCGACGACGGTGTCCTTGCCTTTGACGTGCTGGAGATCACGGACGAGCAGACCATCAAGGTCCAGGCCCGAAACAACGGTGCTATCTGCTCCAAGAAGGGTGTCAACCTGCCCAACACTGATGTTGACCTGCCCGCTCTGTCCGAGAAGGACAAGGCCGATCTCAAGTTCGGTGTCAAGAACAACGTCGACATGGTCTTTGCCTCATTCATCCGTCGCGCCCAGGACATCCGAGACATTCGCGAGGTGCTCGGTGACGAGGGCAAGCGCATCCAGATCATTTCCAAGATCGAGAACCGACAGGGACTTAACAACTTCAGGGAGATTCTCGAGGAGACGGACGGTGTCATGGTGGCCCGTGGTGATCTCGGTATCGAGATTCCTGCCGCCGAGGTGTTTGCTGCCCAGAAGAAGCTGATTGCCATGTGCAACCTGGCTGGCAAGCCTGTCATCTGCGCTACCCAGATGCTCGAGTCCATGATCAAGAACCCCCGCCCCACCCGTGCCGAGATCAGCGATGTTGGAAACGCCATCACCGACGGCGCCGACTGTGTCATGCTTTCCGGCGAGACGGCCAAGGGTGACTACCCCTCCCACGCGGTCAGGGAGATGCACGAGACGTGCCTCAAGGCTGAGAACACTATCCCCTATGTCTCGCACTTCGAGGAGATGTGCACCCTGGTGAAGCGCCCCGTCAGCACTGTCGAGTCCTGTGCCATGGCCGCCGTCCGTGCCTCGCTCGACCTTGGCGCCGGTGGTATCATCGTGCTGTCTACCTCTGGAGATTCGGCCCGCATGCTCTCCAAGTACCGACCCGTGTGCCCCATCTTCATGGTTACCCGAAGCCCCAAGACTTCGCGATTCGCCCATCTGTACCGTGGCGTGTACCCCTTCTTGTTCCCCGAGGCCAAGCCCGACTTTGCGCAGGTTAACTGGCAGGAGGATGTCGATAAGCGAATCAAGTGGGCTGTCAACAATGCTCTTGAGCTCAAGGTCCTGACCCCCGGCGACACCGTTGTGGTTGTCCAGGGCTGGAAGGGCGGTATGGGTAACACTAACACCCTGCGTATCGTCAAGGCTGATCCCGAGCACCTGGGTATCGGCCAACTGTCCTAGACGACATGGGCCGATGGCATGAGGACATGACAGGACTGTTGGGGAGTGGTTTAATGCACAAATAAGTAATGATAGACAGGGTAACGGTTGATTCCATGGTTTAGGGTACTGGGATTCGAGTTCTGAATCAAGAAAAGAATAAGTAGGGGCAAGACCCCTTTCAGCAAGGCTTTGTTTTTCACTAAGTGACTGTTCTTTGGCCTCTGAATGCTGCTCTTTGTAGCTTGATAGCCTTACCCATGTCTGGCGCCATAATATTTTCCAAACAACCTCTAGGTAATGCAAACGAATATTCAGAACAGTGGATCAAGCCCCATGGGCGCGGAAGACACCCGGACATGGGATTTGCTTTGGCCCGAGCTGACAGCTGAGGTTCATGCAGATCACGACCTGCCAGATGACGCTAACCAGCCAACAACGTGGGACACTGGACAATGGTCAAAGGTCGAGCATGAAGAATAGCCAGCTAGGGTATGGAGCTAGGAGAGAAGGGGTACTCTGAAGCCCCTGGCGATACGGTATATGAGATCATGATCTTGCCGTGGTCCGTGTGCTGGAGTCTCGATTATGGGCTGATTCCACCTCAGGGGGAGAAGAGTCATGATTATGGCACGATGCGAGTAAGAAGGCTATGGGCTTTTCGGGCCTTTGCAGACTTGCACTTGAGTCTCAGTTTTCGATGGCTTTGGGGGTGTATACGCAAGGGCTTGGCATGAGGTGACGGGGGGAGTCATGATGGAGTTGTCTGTGCTTTTGTCGTCATGTATCAGGCCACTACGGTAGACGATGGATTTGGGCTCTTGGAAGAGTTTCTCAAGGAGGAAGAGTAAAGAGAATCTGAAGCTAGTAATAAACATTTCCTACATTGCGATCTAAACCATGGGTTGTTGATGTCTTTGTACAGAGATTTTTAGCGCATTTGCCTCGATATCACGATAAAGAGTCATGACTTGGGAATGGATAGCCCATGACAGCTCAGATCTACCGTTGAAGCTTCAAAGGTATGAAGGGATGACTAGTAGATGAACAGTCTTGCAGCAGTGGGCATGACCACATTCAATGAACCATGAACACCACAACAAGAAGCCACGCACAAAGACGAACACCACAGCCAGTTCAAAGCAAACCGCGAACAAAGACCAAAGTCGAGAGGATAAAAAGCCCTCGACATGCTGTGTAATTCTCTTCATCCTCTTCTCCATCCACAAGCAAACACACCAACAACAGAGAATCTGTCCCGCGTCTCTACTGAATCTACAAAGGCAAGTCAAACCTCCTCGATAACTCACCATGTGCTGGGAACCCCAAGTCATCTTTGACGTCTGCGGCCATCGCATCCCGCTGCCCCACGGCGAGATCAGCGCCGAGAATCGGGAGTGGCTCTTCCGTGAAGGCGATGCCCTCTTGCGCCGGTGTCCCCGGGCTGTAGAGGCCGCTTGTCCTAGAGCGGATATCGAGGCGTATCCTGTGCTGTCGGTGAATAGAAACGTCAGGTGTGATGAGTGTAAGAAGGGGCTTTGGCAGAGGGCGAGGGCCAAAATCATGGCTATTGTGTGGTTCAAGTGCGGAGGGGAGTAAAGGAAGAAGGTTGTTGAAGAATGGCATTAGAGTAGTCCTCGTGTTGAAGAGACATTGTCATTGAGCTGTAGCATCGTTTCGAGAATGATTCTGTAAGTATTGACTGTTTTATTAACCCAAGGTATCAAGTATCTATGTGTGAATTACCAGTTTTTAAACGTTGTATACCATGTACCAGCCATATAGCCCGAGCATATAAGCCTCAACGCCAGTAAACCCAGAGAATTGAACGATAACCAGCCTCTAACCAACGCCATCAACAGATTTTATCCCAATTAAAGATCCTTAATCTCAAACTTTTTGCGCAGATACTCGCCGTACTTAATAAACAGCGCTGGCGCAGGAATAAGAGCCACCGCGATGAACCCAAGCAGACTGTTCCCCCATCCCATGCCCAGCTTGTCGTACATGGGCATCCCAGCCAAGGGCAAAACAGCTCCGAGGATGGAGCGCAGCACGGCATTGGCGGCCAGTGCCGAGGCGGCGTAGATGGTGAAGCTGTCGACGAGGTACATTTGGAGGGACTGCTAGGTTAGAAAGGAACGCAAAGAAATGTAGGGGTATATAACTCACCATAAAGATAATCAGATTACCCGCGCCTACGACAAAGGTTCCAATGATGGGCGCAATCCAGTGAACTTTGTACTCTGCTGTCCAGCCATAGATGAACAGGCCGGCCGGGAGTAGGACAGCCCCTATCTGCAGCGGCGGGAGTCGATACTCGGGCTTCATCAACTCAGCCGGGACCTTTTCCCCAGCCTGCGTCGCCTCTTCGTCGGCCTGTTTGCTCTTGGTCTCGGCGGCCTTTCTCTTCATGTACCGGTCGCTCGTGATGGAAAAGTAGGCCATGCCCACGATGCTACCGATGCCGAGGCCGAGGAACGTCAGGCCCGAGTTGATCGTGTTGAAGTGGTAGATGCGCATGAAGAGCGGCGTGAGGCTCGTCACGATCAGGTACAGGTACGCGTATGCGAGGCCGACGTACAGCCCGCAGATGATGCAGATGGGCGAGAAGACGAGCATCTTGAAGGGCCGCAGGATGCCGCGCTTGAAGTAGTCGGCCGTGCTCAGCCCGGCGTCGAGCTTGGAGCGCAGCCGCTCGTTGCCTGTTTCCTTGCGCAGCTGCCTCGTCTTGCGCTCGAGGATCACGGGCGCATACGTCTCGCGGGACAGGGCCAAGCAGAGGAGCGACAGGACGGCCGAGATGATGGCGATGATCCAGAAGACCCAGCGCCAGCCGAGTGAGTCGGCGACAACGCCGCCAACGACGGGGCCGATGATGGGGCCTAGAAGCGGGCCGATGGCGAAGCTCGCCATGGCGGCGCCGCGCTTCTCCTGGACGATCATGTCGGCGATTGTGCCGCCGCCGTTTGTGACGGGACACGAGCCAAAGACGCCGCTGAGGAACCGGAAGGCGATGAAAGCACCCAACGAGGGCGCTTTGGCACAAGCGATGAGAAAAGCTAGGCACGGGTCAGTTTAATCAAAAAGGTAGTTAGGATAGAATGAACTCACCAAGGAAGCAGGCGTTGCAGACGTGGTAGACGACGAGACGTCCGTAGAGCTCCGACATGGGCGCAAAGATCATGGGTCCGGCGGCGAAGCCGAGGACGTAGACGGAGACGCAGAACGAGGCGAGCTCAGAGCTTGTGCTGCCAAACTCCTTCATGAGCTCTGGGACGCCAGGGGCGAACATGGCTGCAGTGTGTTAGTTGAAAGTCGAGAGAAGCAGAGGTGCTTACGGGGAACTTGGTCCACTTACAGGAAGCCAAAGGCGTCACAAACGTCAAACCGCTGACGAGCATGCAGTTGAGAACCTTTCTCCACGTCGGAAAGTTGTAAGGGTTCTGAGGATCGTCGTCGCCGTCCCACCAAACGATATCACTCTCACTCGCCGAATCCTCATCGACCTCGGTGTCATCCTTGTCGCCGTTGCTGCTACTCTCACCTTCTTCCCCATTGGTGTGACTCTTTATCTTTCCAAGATCAACGGGGGCCCTTTTTTCCTCCGCTGCAGTGCTGCTGGCCCTCCTGGCGCGCCTGCTGCTCGCTGCGCTTGCTCTGCGCTTGCGCTCGTCAGCCTTTGTGGGCACGAAGCCGATGTTGCTTGGGATATCGGCGTCGTGGCCCTCGTCAATTGCTTCGCGTGTCTTTTCTTCTATTGTGGGTTCTCGTCTGAGCTCGTGGGATGCTGTTTTACGACTGAGCTCTTCGAGGCGAGCGATGCCGTCGTTTGCGGCCATGGTGAAAGTTTATGACTCTCCGACTGTCAGGGTTAGTTTCCATTACGTATTACATGCCTTCTAGTAAACATAGATCCTCAAGGCCATAACGAGGAATGAAGGATCTTGGCCGGAGGTGAAGTCACGAAATTACCGCTTTGGGTAATCCACTACTCGGGCGTGGTGGGCATGTACGTACCTCTGGTCCGGCTGTGGCGCCCCGGGGCCGGGTACTAACAGACGGGATTGTCTCCACTGAAGCCCGCTAATTTCAACCGTTGTGCAGTGGACCAAGTGGTGTGACGATTCCTGAATAGGGGATTCAGGCCGGCGGCGAAAGGAGGTTTCGATTGGAAATTCGGAGTTATCAGAGCTTCAATGGGCTCATGTTCCAATGGTTATGTGCTGCGGCGGATCTGAAGATTGGATTGTACGGAGGCCGGGCGTCGCTGATAGGCTAGGTGATGATGTTACTGGGAATGCTGTTTCGAACTGATCAAGAGTAAGTCATGAATTAGAGAGATGGGTGGGTGAAAGAATAAGGAGAAAGTCGACAAGATAAGGACAAGGAAAAAGACAACAAAAAGAATAAAATATGGATCACGATAACCCTCCCTCCATCCTTCCTTGCCTTTTCCCATGTTGGGCTTTGAGTCTCGTCTGATGTTACAGGCCCAAGCAAATAGACGAAGTACTATTTCGAGGGTCTTGGGCATGGGTTGCCATCATCTGCTGTCCTCGGGTCCGACCGAAGAGCCTCCCCTATTCCCCTTGAGGAAGTAAAGGTAGTTCGGGATCTCGCTATCGGGGCCTTGACAAACTCCGGGCACGTAGATAACACCATCTCGTTCTCGCAAAGATATAGCCCCTGGACGGCGGGATGACAGGAGTTATCGAGTTCACGCCACTTTGTGGAAACCCTTGACTCTTCTCGGCCGATAAACGTCTCATTACCCGTACCTCATTCCCGCTAATATCCGTGCGTCGGAAGTCGGCACGCAGACCGTTCATTGTCTTTGGAACGGGAAGTTTGTATTCCTCCCAGAAGTTGGCCTGTTGCTGAAGGTGGGTTGCTCCTATATAGTTTGCGGGTAATTCGGGTTCCGAAGACACTACCGTCTTAAGCTTATCGACTCGTTGATCCTATTCGACGCCTTGCCTAATCACCAATGCATGTTTGCTCCGTAACCCAAGATTGTGAGAACTGTGCGCTGACAATATCAGCAACACTGAAGCAATAGAATCTTCAGGGATCAACATTTGATACGTACGCACCGCGAGCCGTCGTCGGACTTAACGTTGAGGATGCCGCAGATACATGCGAATGCAACCCGTGACCATGGGCAGACCCTAGCTCCGCCCTATGATTGGAGAGGGAACCACCAAAAACCCAGGATCTGATAAGCAGAACGTGATCGCTCTCACATCAACAGGCCTGCCATGCGTTTGACCGGAGACTTTGCCCGCTGAAACCTGGTTCAACTCGGAAAAAGTTGGTTCCCGGCAGATCGTTGGGGCTCTTTTCAACCTCAAACCAGTTTTTTTGGTGCGACGACATCAAGGCACAGGCTTGCATCGGCCGTCTACATCTCGAGACCGTTGTCAAGTTATGAGGCTGTTGTCGGCTTGGCTGGCGTCTGCCGGACTGCAGATTGCGGTTCTGGCCCCTGCCGTGTCTACGCAGCAGGTTCCGCTCAGCCAGCGTCCGGATGGACAAGACTATGGCAACGATGACGTGCCAATTGCCAATGAGGCCTTTGAGCAGTATATCCAGGATAAGATAGCGCGCTGGCACGTCCCCGGTCTCGCCATGGCTATTCTTGATGGGAACAAGACGTGGACGAGGGTGAGTCGACTAAGACCCAAACTTGTCTGTTTCTCCAACCTCACTGACTTGCTGGTGTTGATAAGGGTTATGGACATGCTTCTCTGGGCCGCGAGCCCGTCACATCGTCGACTCTCTTCTACTGTGGAAGCATGACAAAGTCAATCACAGCGGCTGCTCTGACGCTGCTGGTTGACCAGTCTCATGACTATGCCGATATTGACTGGTCCACGCCTGTTTCAAGTCTCCTCCCCGACGACTTTGTTCTCTCGGATGAGTGGGCCACCAGCCACATCACCGTTGCTGATGTCCTGTGCCATCGAACTGGTTACCCTCGACACGACTATGCTGCCGAGTTCCATAACTCCTCAGTAAAGATGGTTCACTCATTCCGTCACCTCCCAATGGCTGGGGAGCCGCGCGCAAAGTGGAGGTACAATAACCTGATGTACGGGACAATGGGTTATCTGGTCGAGTCGCTCACAAACTCGTCCCTCGCTCAAGTCGCTCGTGATCGACTGTGGCATCCGATGGGCATGTTTGACACGTACTTGCACCCAGATGATGCCATTGCGAGTGGTCGCACGCTGGCTGTGCCCTATTATTGGAACAACGACACCGAGTCCCATGGCGATGTCCCTTGGAGAGACGAGACTAATATCGCCGGGGCGGGCATGGCCATCTCGTCAATCAGCGACTGGTCGCGATATCTGCGACACATGATGGAGGAGACTGGTCCCATCTCCAAGGCCGGCCATGACATCCTCAAGTTTCCCCACATGGTCATCAACGAAGGTGATCGTCTGTTTACAGGTCCCTTATACTATGGCTTTGGCTGGTTCGGCAGTGTCTTTCAAGACGAGCGAGTCTGGTGGCACTCCGGTTTGGTCAACAACATGATGTCGATTATGCTCATGGTCCCGAGCAGAAACTTCGGGTTTGTGATCATGCTGAATAGCGCATCCCAACCGACGCTCGACCCCATCATTGCCAAGACCCTGTACGACTTTTTTGGTGTGGGCGAGGACAAGCGCGTTGATATGGAAGCAAAGTAAGTGATAATTTCCGCCTTGATAAAGATATGCGTGCTCGTCGTACCAGGTCTGACGGTTCCAAGCTGGAATCAAACATATGCAGAGTTTGATGAGCGCCTCGGGAACTGCTCGAATCGGCTTTATCCCTCCCTTCCCTCGCCTGCTCTTCCGGCTCCGCTGCCGCTTGAGGAGTTCGCTGGAGATTATTCCCATGCAGGATATGGCCCAATCTCAGTCCAGCTCCGTTGCGAAAAATGGGATGCCCCTTTTGACTCGCCTGCATCACCTTCCATCACCAAAGATGGGTGCAGACTGGTGGCATTCAAGACAGACATCTTTGGTAAGCACGTCTCGCACCAGCTGGAGCACATGTCTGGGGACTACTGGATCGGCTGGTTCTTTGATGACGATTTGGCAAGCGTGAAACGCCCAAAGCAGTGCTATCGAGCCCAGTTCCGGACGGACGAGACAGGCCGCTCAGCTTGGCTTGGTCTTGATATCAGGCAGGAGGGGGAGGATATACCCCTGATCTGGTTTGAGAGAAGATAGAAATGAATTGTAAGCGTATCAGATCATCCAATAAACCCCAGTTTCGTGAGACGCTCTCTTAGAGAGCGCAGGTCTGCTAGCGTGGTTGAGGTATGCTCTTTCAGAGACTCACACTGCAGCGCGAGTATCTTGGCCTCTCTTGATTCATTGCCGGCAATCGATGAAACAACACGGTGCAGCTCTTGAGCTCTCGTGGTAAGGGATGATTGTAGCTCGATCATCATTGCGGTCATCATGGAGGCTGCCGAGGATTTTGAGGCCACAAAGGACCCGATGCGAATCTCGGGAATGTCAAACTTTGGTTCGTGATCGGGTAAGAGCGAGGTGACGTGGGCACAGAGACGGGCGTGGTCGACTAGGTTGTCAAACAAGTCTAGAAGCCTCAGGTGGCAGGCCAGTAGAAGATTGAGAAGTGCCTGATCAAAGGCTAGTCGAGGTCTGGTCTGTATTGACAGACGCGTGTTGTGCAGGCAATCTGAGATGTCGCAGCTCTTGTCCTCTATTTGAAGTTGTTTGAGGACCTCTAGGTACACATGCTCTAGTTTCTGAGCTAGCTGTAGTAGGTGCTCGAGAGTTGGTTGCAAGTCAAACTTGGCAGACAAGCTCTGGGCGAAGTCTTTGAGTTGATGTGCCGCTATGTGATGTTGTGCTGGGGTGGGAAACTCATGTTGAAGGCGGTCCAGCGAGGCCATGAGGTCGGTCAACTGTGATATCTGGCTGCGCGGAGCTGACTCTGCATGATCGCTCACAGGCGGAGTTGCTAACAAGTTGTCTGTAGTGAAGTTGCCGATGACATCCAGAGCTAGATCATTTAGTTCGAGTAAAGGAGGCCAGTCAAAGGTGATGGCAGCTGCACCATCATGTTGGCGGAGAGATCGAGTCGGAGGGCTAAAGATGCACGAGACGCCAGCTTTGACGCAGCGGCCGCAGACTATTGACCCAGGTATCTTTGTGCATCGCAGTTTTTTGCCATGACAGCGATCGCAGGCTTGGCGGAGATCGGCCATGGTGGTGTTGTAGAGTTGGTGGTGAAATGTGGAGGAGGCTGTAGATTGAGGCTAAACTTACCCTACACAGTGTCAAGAGTCAGAAAAATGAAATAACTGTCCAAACACAAGCAAGCTATCTGATGAAATAAATGGTTTGAAGGCAGTGGATTTCCTAAGGTGACTTTCTTGTTATCCTATGGGCATAAAAACTCAAGTAAACGTCTGAGTCTTTTGTCCTCTGGGATAGAATGTTCTTAAATACTATTATTGATAGCTGTAAGCGGTTTTGCAAGTTCAAGGTACTTCACTCGAATCAGCTGTGGCATATTCCAACAAGAATATGGGTTTTCTGATTTACTACAGTTAAAGAGGAACTGTACATTCTCAGCTGTTTCCACTTGTATTATTCATCGTTGTACTGCTACGTGGTGGTGTAATCCTCAGTGCACGTTACCTCGGGGTCCCTTGTCAGCAGGCACACCAAAACACCACCACCACCACCTTTAGACAAAGCTTCCCACCAAAGCTGCTCCTCTTCTTTCAACCCCTCTACTCAAAACCCTCCTCTGCAACCGCCCATCGCCCTGTCATTACGCCTCTTGCGCGCATCATGACTGCGATGCTGGCTCTCCAATCTAATGCTTCAGCTTCCAGAACATGTCGCTGATCCCCTACCAGCCCCACGAGGGCCGAGAGATTGTTCTGTACGTCATAGCATAGGTAGCCCGCCTGACTTTCCATTGTCCTGCTTGCTAATCTTGATCACTTTGAAGCCGTCATCACAACGCAATTGTCGTCCGCGATTCTCAATCTCACCGTCTCGAGATCCGAGGCATCTCCGAGTGTCCGACATGCCATCAGCCGCTCACCCGTTCCGACTCGTCCACCGACCGATCCTATGACCGCTCCTTTGGCGCTCGGCAAGATACCTATGTCGACCCCGACTACTTCCGCATGCTCCGTGCTGTAAATGCGAACCCCGATGCCACTCCTGATCATGGACCTCCAAGCCCTGTGAGGAGACTCTTTGGCCCTGTCCTTGGCGGCGGCGGTAGCAGTCGTGCTGCCAGTCAAGCATCGCCGTCTCCAGAAGTCCAGACCGGTGACGCCGAGTTTGTCTCGAGCACACCTGGCGTTGCACAAGCCGAGGGTAGTAGAATTCGCAGAGATGCATTCAGTCCAAACTACTTCAATACCTTTTTCGTCGAGGAGCGAGTGCTCGGCAAAGGAGGTAAGGGAGTCGTTCTTCTTGTGCGGCACGAGATTGACGGCTGTGCCTTGGGCCAGTTCGCCTGCAAGCGAGTTCCCGTTGGAGATGATCATACCTGGCTCGAGAAAGTGCTCATCGAGGTCGAGCTGCTCGCTAAGCTTTCACACCCCAACCTTGTGTCCTATCGTCATGTCTGGCTGGAGGATGTCAGACTCACTCGATTCGGCCCTAGCGTAGCCTGTGCTTTTATCCTACAGCAATACTGCAACGGCGGCGACCTTCATCAGTACTTGGTGGGCGGAGTGCCCCGTGAAGCGACCAAGGAGGAGCTCAAGGCTCAGATGCGCCGTAGGTCCAAGGGCCAGCTCGACTCCCCGGCTGATCTCTTGTCTGGCCATCGCCAACTCTCTTTTGACGAGATCTACTCGCTGTTCAAAGACATCACGTCTGGTGTGGCCTATCTTCATGCCGCCAATTACATCCACCGTGACCTTAAACCGAGCAACTGTCTGCTACATCATGAAGGCGGCCGAACAATCTGCCTCATCAGCGACTTTGGCGAAGTACAGCCCGAGAACGTGGTGCGCAAGTCGTCGGGAACAACGGGAACCATCTCCTACTGTGCCCCCGAAGTCCTCAGGCTGGACGCAACGTCGGGACGATACGCAAACTTTACCACAAAGTCCGATGTCTTTTCGCTTGGCATGATTCTGTACTTTATGTGCTTTGGAAGACTCCCCTACCGCAACGCGAATGCCCTGCAGGAGGAGCTCGAGGATGTGGATGAGCTTCGAGCAGAGATTACTCACTGGCAGGGCTTCCAGGACGAGCGACGTGAACGCCCAGACCTCCCGTCCAAGCTCTACCAGCTCCTCCAGAAGCTGCTGTCGCTGAACCCTGTGGAGAGACCCAGTGCCAACGAGGTGCTCAAGGCCATGAGAGGCGAGTCGCTGAGTTTTGACAACGGCGCAAGAGAAGAGCCTGCCCCTGGGCTTGGGCTGAATGTGAGCCGAGTACAGAATCTAGACTCGCCTGCTCCTCCGAGTACGCCAATTACTGGTAAGTCAGCCACTGCCTGGTCTTGACATGCTTTCCCCTTACGATATTACAGGTCCCCGACACCGCCACAACTCAAGCACGCCGGATAGGTTTGACGGACTCGGTCCGTTGGCCAGATCCTCGTCGCGAGACATGTCGCCGTCAAAGAGTGCACAAGCTGCGCGGCTAGACCCAACCCACCAGCCCTTCTCACGTCACCGCAACTCGCAGTCAATAGTGGTTTCACATAGCCAAGAGGGCCGTCGTCGTAGTTCTGCTATTGCCCCGGAAGTCACCGTCAGGGATGCTTCTGAGCCGCCGGAAATGGACGAGCGTAGGAGCTCTCAAAGCCCTCCGCTGCTGCTGGCGCCGCCAAGAAGCGCATCTGGCGCTGTTAGAGACAAGCTGGCAGTGTTCTTGTTCCAAATCGCAACCATTGCTGGACCGTCGCTGCCTCTGCTGAGCTATGTCGCCCGCCTGGGTCTCTTTGCAGTCAAGATAACCACTCTGTCCCGCCCTTGCTGGCCGTTCATGGTGCAACCCAACATCGCCACCCCCCTCCTCGCCGTGGCGGCTCTGGACCTTGGTCTTCCGCAACTCACGAGTTACCCGCCCGTATCTAGACCGGGTTACGGGGACTATTTTTCTGGTGGGCCGCGTGCCTGGGGCTTGGGCATGAGCCTCGTGCTGCTGGGTCTGCACTTTACCGTGCTGTGGGTTGCTTCGGGATGGGAGACACTGTGTGCTGCGAGACAGCAGGAGGGCTGGCCTGAGTGGTGAGGTACTGGGAGTAATGAGGAATGATGATGAACCAGATATAGACTGACGCTTTTACTACCTGTGAGCGGTTTTACTTTTGACGTATCCGGTATCGTATATGAATAAAAAACAAGATACGTGACAGCCCTCCAAGCTATCTTACAACCCACCCGCGCTCGCTCAGTTTAATTGTCCCTGTGACGTCTACACCATCCTTGTGTATCTTGTGGTACTCGCTCAGATTGGCCTGGCTCGCTTTGCCGTTCTCTAGCGCTGTCTTATCCTGAGGGCTGATTGCAAATAGCAGGGAGAGCAGTGAGCTCTTGACGGGGCGGATGCCTGTCTGGTGTGTTCGGAACATGACATAGCCGAGCAGAGCTATCGACAGAACAATCTGCGACGAGAGAAGAGCTAGCCATTGCCATCGCACGTGGACATAGGTCTCATTAGCCAAGACCTCGCCGTGCACGCCGTATGTGTCACTGCTGCCGCTATATCATAAATGCTCAGTTAGCCATCATTCACAACGAGAGAGCTAGCTGTGCGTGTGACTGACCTTGTCTGCAGGCTCATGCCAATATTTCGAGTGAGGTTCAGAATAGCGTGCTGTATCATGAGCTGCCTAGTTGAGTTGCCGGTCCCTGCGCTATAAGTGAAGCCATCAAGGCTATCCACATACTGTGCCGGGGCAGACCCAACAAGGCGCGATGAATCGTCGGGATCGGGATAGCTGCCGTTCATGGCAACGCGCAACCTTCCCCGCAGCAGATCAACCGGAGTGCCGCCCACGGGGAAGTACTCGGGGTCATCGCCGGGCGTCTTGAGCGCCGAGGTGTTGAAGGGATGGTTCCAGCCATCAACGTCGTACTCGCCAAACTCCATCTCTGAGGTCGAGTTGAGGAGCTCGACCGCCAGGACATTCTTGGTAACATTGACGCTGTATTCGTTGACGCAGAAATAATAGGCAATCTCGATGGCGCGTACTTCGAGGGCGTTGCCCAAGCCGTATATCAGCGTGTAGTTGAAAAAGTACGTGTCAAAGTTACTCGTGTTATCAAAGGACATGAATTGCGCTCTGTAGCCGTTGAAGAGATGTGCTGAGGTCATGGAGGGTTCGCTAAAGTTCACCGAGATGCCGTTGGGCAGAGACACCGCCGCTGCCGCTGTAGGCGCCTGTGGTCGGCTCTTGTCGTGTGTGATGTTCATGGTGTTGCTGACGTCGTAGAATCTCGCGCATACACCGAGCGTATAGATCAGAGGCCAGCGACATTCGCTGGTGGGACAGTTTGGGTTTTTGAGCCCGTTGTTCTCTCCAAAATCCCTGTTAAGGCCCTGGTAGATGGCCCGGTCGTAGGCCTTTTGCACGTACACTTGATACGACAGTGAGCAGGTGGTTGTACGGGGACGATATATGGCTAACCTACACGTGGATTGCATGTTGGCGCCGACGCCAAAGAGCTGTGTAAGGCGAGGGACTACCGCGTCGGTGGTGTTGTGGATGGGTGTCAGGCGGGTAGGGTATGTCACGATAGACTGGGTCAAGGTGGACGTGAGCAGAGATGATACCAGGACGAGAGCTGCTATAATGCTCGGAGGCCTGTCTTGGTCAGTAAAAGCGTGCCAAAGTAAAGAGAGAGTCTCACCATATCTTTGTGTGCTTCAACAATACAAGACTTCCCAGCGGCCCGCGGCTCGCATCGTCAAAGGCCTGCAAGTCCCTCAACGACCTCTCCTGTCGGAACCATAGCCATTTTAGCTGCGACACGCTCTCTTCGATGGCTAGTAACAGACAGGCTCTTGAGAGTGTGGCGAGCAGGGCAATCGGAGTGTTGAGCGTGAGACCGAGGGCAAAAGTTGGTAGGCTCTTATCATCGTATCGCTTCAACAGCGCGACGAGTGCAGCGACCGCAGCGATACTGACGAGACAAGCAAGACATTCAAGCCACCAGTTCTTTAGAGCAAACGTCGATTTGAACGGCCGAAGGTGTTCTTGACCGCTGAACGTGGGCTGAGTAGCTTTAGCGCTGTGCTCTAGTCGTCCTGTCTCCAAGGAGAGCTCCTCAAGCGGAACTTCTGACTCGTGAGTAGACTGATGAACGCTGCTAGAAGTCCTCGGGATGAAAGGCGCCGAGAGATCCTGGGCTGCTGGGTCAGCAAGACTGCCCGTGTCGTCGGGACTTGTCCGTCTGTCAAAGGGGCTCATGTCGACTGACGAGACAATGCCAGCAGCGCTATCATTGCATCTGAAAGGGAAAATAAGCTGCTTTACGGAACACCGACTGTAGGCACCGAGGAATTGCGGATAGCCCTATGGATCGGCGCAATTTAAGATAAGGCTGAATTTCGCCCCCCGAGTATCATGATTGGCCCCGTCTTTAGCTGTGCCCTTTGAAGAGTAGGACTAGACTAGGATCAGGATCCCCCTCGGAAGTATTGGAGCAATCTGATGCTTGTGATAGGTCAAGTGTAGGACTCGCATCTAGGACTATATTGCGTGGGTCCTGCTATCCCTCGGGATCCCACGACTAGCAGTTTGAGATTCGTGCTTATCCCTAAGGTTGATCCAGGGTCTATTCATCCAAGTTACTACAGAGAAGTTGGGATTTCCGTTGGTGCTATCACGGTCAGTATAGCGACTGGCATGAAACCTGAGAGCCGAGGCTTTCCTTCTGATTCAAGCGAGATGCTAAGTTGCCCATTACTAAGTCAAACTATCCGTAGAGTGGAATCTCAAAACACTGACAAACGACAATAAACTCATCCCTACTATTCAACACCAACACACAACTGACGCCTTACACTCCCGCCTAACCGCCTAACAACCACTGCACATCAGATCTTTCTCAACGATTTCTGAGTCAATGTTCTCCGCCTATCCATCTCCTTCATGGCCAGACCCGCATCCCTGCCGCCGGGGGCCAAGCGCTCTCCGCGGGTGAGACTGCCGAACCCAAAGTCGGGCTCGCCGCCGAGACTGCCAAAGATGTCTCCGATATAGTTGTCCGCCTTGACGCCGTCTTTAAACTTGCAGTCCCAATCCTTGATGATGCCCTTGACGATCTCTACGCCTGCATTAAAGATGTTGTCGATGGCGATGGAGAACCCGTTTTGCTGGGTGTCGGTCAGGTGCTCTAGGTCGGTGTGGCTAGGAGGAGGGCGATCAAAGTTGGAGCCTTGGGGTATGTTAGCGGAATTCTCGTTATGGATAAGCATCCGGAACGCGGTGGCTTCATCATATCACGTACCTGTTCTAAGGATCATGACTCTCCCAAAGTCAACAAGCTTTTCGATCGCTGCCCTGACCAAAACCTCCAGCATCGCGTTATCCTCCTGTGCACTCATGCAGTAGACCCCTGTTCCGTTAGTCCATACCGCCGTCGTGTTCTCAAACGCTTCAGAGAGCCTGCTGCCTGAGTAGTACACGTCACTCGTAGCAGTGTCGCACTTAGCCACCCGGGGCGGTCGAGAAGCTGTTGTATAGGACTCTCCCGAGCGACCGTACAGCGAGCGATACTGCCGTGGCTTCTCTCCATCTGCTAGTTCTGCCTTGGATGCCAGTTCAAAGGCGGTGTCCCGAAGATGAGCGTTGAGCTCAAAGACTTCCGTGCCATAGGTGATAATGGGGTATTCGTGCGGTTGCACACGTCCGTACGAGATGTAGCCCGTTGGCCAGCCAGAAGGGAGCGACCTCGGGTCAATCTCGTACTGGAGGGCCACTTGGACGGAGTATCGAGCCAGAGCCACTGTACCGAGGGTGCCGTACTTGGGATTGACACCAGCGATGCCGGCGAGGAGAAAGTAGGTTTCGCCGAGGTCGAACTTGGGTGACAGCACAAGAGCCATGAGGGATGCGGCAGAATTGATCTCTGCCTCGCCAAGAGTTAACTGGCAGATGTCGCCATCTTGAGTACAACACGCCTCAGGGAAGAGCATGGAAAATCCAGGAGAATGAATGCTAGTAGAGGATAAGTTGCCCAGGCCAGAAGATGGAAGACGATCATGCCAGACATCCGCCTCAGGAGACCACTGACAAGATCAGCCGGAGAGTAGATTTAGAGGTATTGAGAAAGGAGTACAAACCATGGATATAATCATTACCTTGGGGGCAATAGGCTTCTCTGCCCTAGCGAAAAAGTGTGGCATAGCCATCACATTGGGCATAAGAGCCTGGGAGATCAGAACCAGAAGGAGACCAAAGAGATTCATGGTTGCGATATGTCAAAAACCTGATGGAGTTGAGAGAAGAAATCCGATCCCTCCAAGTGTCCTGACTCGGTATTTTAGTACAGAAAGCAGAAACCAGACAGAAGAGGCAAGACACCAACGGAATGGAAGATGGAGACATTCCAAGACTCAACCTGTCCAAAAATTGCACACAAAACCTCCTGTCTAGGGGTGCCGTGTGAGCTGCAATGTCTGGCAAGACTGAACCACGTCTAGAATGAGGAGCCCCATAGACGGACTCAATGTTCTGAACGAGGGACTGATTCATCGGAAATCGGGTGTGATTGCCATACAAGCCGGACATGATGCCGTCGAGTCACCATCGAGACTGTGGAGGCATCGGGAACGGAGTGGAGTGAGTGATGGACAGCAAGGGAGGCGGACGGGAAACTGCTTCATTCAAGGCACCAATCTCCGAACGCGATGAACGCATTGGATGAAGACTAGATCAAAGAAGGCCAAAGATAGCTGTGAATAGATGAGACTGGGTCATGCTCCGCGTAAAGAACTTGGTTCAGACATGAGACCAGACAACACAAAACACCACGAGCTGACTTGGCAAGGGCCAAGCGAGAGACATAGCCATGTCTTGAACTGTCCCTGAACATCAGATGATCGATTGACAGCTAGTGTCTTGGGGATTCGAGGTGTTTCGCAGATAAACAACCAATACCTGAGATGAGTCGAATCTGTCTCAATCGACATTCAGTGTTGGTATTCCTTCAGATGCTGCCGGCTTCAGTTTCCTCGTACAACCGGCGACAAACACTTGGACGCGGATGTCTGTGAACCAGCAGACCTCAAAGCTGGATGTTTACCCGTAAACTGACTGACATAGGCAATGCGCCAAGAGTCGACCACTCAATCGTGTCTATTGTAGCACAGAACCCCTGGAAATGGCACTCGCCGAATCGTCAAGGCGATCCGGGGGAGGAATGTCTCGGCCGGGAGCTTGCCGAAGCGATCGAACGAGGCGGGAGACGAGTCAATTGGTCACTGCAGACGAGATGATTCTTGCAACGGTCTAGCCAGTCAATAGTTGAGTCCAAGGTCAGAGAAGAGGAAGAAAGGAGATATTTTGATGGTGCTGCTCATGTCCATGTTGGTCGGATCGTGTCCCATGAATACAAAGGTGATGCAGAGAAATTACTACCAGAACAAGGTAGCAATCATGGTTTTTCTTGTACTCGTCTTACCCGTGTCCGTCTGCTTTTGGCGTGTTATGCTTGGATGCGAATGGCTGTGTTATCTTGTTGTGAAAGGTGAGGCCTCAAAATGCATGTTGGGATAAGAAATGCCACGAGATTTATGTTCCGGCTGGTGCGGACTTTATGCTAAAGGCACGTGTTTGTGCCTGTGCATCTTTCTCTTTTTGATGAACCTTACCTTGCGTTGTGGGATGCTCTTTCCTTTCTACTGGAATGTAGTTGCGGCAGGCGCAATGTGAGTTTGTCCTTCTGCACCAACAACGGCTTGGGCGGGCAACGGCGGGCTTGTAAGCCGGCCGGCCCTATCAACTCAATGAGAGGATATTTGTGTCTTGCATAGCTACAGCAGCTCAGTGATACTTGACCTGCTTAGCTGCCCAAAAAAAGAAAAAAGCATGAGCGAGGAGAGACAGACCAATTCAGCTTGATCCATCATGAGTCGCGTAATCCACAAGTGAACGACTCTCGAGTGTTGGGGATTTCTTTCTGTTCTCTTGGCATACCGGTGGTGCCAAGACGTACCATGAACCTTATCCGAAGAACGGCAAGAACGGAGGAAAAGCAATGTTGTCGCAGGCTCTTTCTCTCTTGAACGGTCGAAGGCACAAGGTCAAGTTTTCCGCATTTGCTGGGTTCATCTTATTGTTTTCGCACTCAACACCATACAAATTCTCACCAGCCGAAAAAGCTGTGCGTTCAGAACTGTGCAAAGCCCTCAATGTCTCAAAACAAGGGCGATGACGACGATGCTGACATCTTTTCGTAGGCTACGGATAGAGCGGATCAACCCCAGCGACATGGTAAGCACAGCCAAGCCTGATCTTCAGGTTTACCAAGACATCCCAAGACTTGGGACGGCTCCTCTCTCGGCATCCCCAAAATGACGGACAGCGACAAGGCTCTTGCCGATCCAATGGAACACTCAACACCACTGAAAATCGCAAGAACGTGCTGTAGCACAAAGACAACTTGCTGTTGTTTGCAGCCAAATTCTACCAGGGCATCACCGCCAAGCTCCAGTCAGAGACTCCAGGCCATTCCGTGGTGGGGCCGGAGCCACTTGAGATATGACGCGGTTCTCTTAAGATTCTCTAATTTATCCTGGTAAATGGGCCTCTGCCGAATTCCCAGCTCCCCCACGTCGGCCCCAGCTTCCTCCGCAATCAACGGTTCTACTGGGGACGGCCTCCACCAGTTTCTCGCAACTTGAACCTCACTCCTCCTCTGTTCACGGTCGTTCCGCCTCGCATACTTCTTCTAGATCCTCCTCTTATGGACGAAATCACGCCTGCTCCTGATATACGCCATGGCGGTTCTGGCGAAGCATCCATTGATGCCAGTCAACATCACAACGACTTCCAACACCAGACAGCTGACCCGGTAGCGTCGCAACTTACAAACGACGAGAACTTGACCTTCGATTTCGCCGACGATGACGACCCTGTTCAAGGGAACAATTTTGCCTTTTCGCCTACTCAACTGCACAAGCTCCTTACGGCAAGAAGTCTATCCGCGCTTCGCGCCTTTGGCGGGCTTCTGGGTCTGGCTGCTGGTCTGCGCGCCGACATCTCGGCCGGTCTAAGTGCCGACGAAGCCCAGCTCGATGGCACCGTTACCTTTGCCGAGGCCGTCGCCTCTGGCCGTTTAGAACAGCCGCCGATCCTCTCTCCTGCTTCTCCCCCACCGTCGCCGCCGCTACTTCCCAATGGCCTGTTCGAACATCACGATAACCACTTCGTGGACCGAAGACGAGTGTTTGGAGAGAACCGGCTCCCCAAGAGGGCACAAAAATCGTTTCTAAGGCTACTGTGGATAGCTTTTAACGACAAACTCATCATCTTGCTGACCATATCTGCGTCCATATCGCTCGCTATTGGCATCTACCAGTCGGTTGACAAGTCTATTGGTGCTTCGCGTGTTGAGTGGGTAGATGGTGTCACCATTGTTGTCGCCATTCTCATCATCATAATAGCCAGCGCTGCTACCGATTGGCAAAAGAATCACAAGTTCAAGAAGCTGAATGAGCGCAAGCAGCAAAGGGACGTGACCGTCATCCGCTCGGGCAGGCTCCAGCGCATATCTGTGTACGATGTCGTCGTTGGCGATGTTATGCATCTCGAGGCCGGCGAGGTCGTTGCCGTGGACGGCGTTCTGGTGCATTCCTCGAATCTGCAGATGGACGAGTCCTCTATTTCTGGAGAATCTGAACTCGTCCACAAGACCGTTCCGAGCCACGGTGATGCATGCCACACAGTCCAAGCCGACCCCTTTATTCTGAGTGGAACCATCGTGGCTCGAGGTGTTGGCCACTACCTCGTTATCGCTGTTGGCGTCAACTCGACCTATGGGCGCGTCCTCATGTCCTTGAGAAGTGATGTTCAGGAGACACCACTCCAGGCCAAGCTTGGACGTCTCGGCAAGCAGCTCATTACAATAGGTGCTGTCGCAGGTTCTGTCTTTTTTCTCGTCCTCTTTATCCGTTTCCTGATCAACTTGAAGGACCTTTCAGTCGGCCCATCTGAAAAGGCTGAAGACTTCCTACGTGTTTTTATACTGGCCATCACTGTGGTGGTCATTACCGTGCCCGAAGGCTTGGCTCTCAACGTGACCATTGCACTGGCCTTTGCAACGAAGCGCATGCTGCGGGACAACAACCTGGTGCGAATGATCCGATCATGTGAGATTATGGGCAATGCAACCTGTGTCTGTTCTGACAAGACAGGAACTCTTACTCAAAATAAGATGACTGTCATGGTGGGGCGCATAGGCCTTGAGTCCTACTTTGATGATACTGATCTCGGCACACCCGACCCCGATACGTCCACGTCACAAGCCTCAACCATCAAATGTGATAGTTCGGTGGATCTTGCAAAGTCACTATCTCCGGAATCCAAGAGGTTGATCAAGGACAGCATCGCCCTCAACTCGACTGCGTTTGAGAGCGACAACTCTGGATCGGCCCCCTTTGTAGGCTCGAGCACCGAGACTGCGCTTCTGAATTTCAGTCGTCAACACCTGGGCATGAGCTACCTGGCCGAGGAGAAGGCGAATTGTCCAATTGTCGCCATGCTGCCTTTTGACTCTTCGCGCAAATGGATGGCTGTTCTCATTAAGCTCCCCAGCGGCCGCTATCGACTCTTGGTGAAAGGCGCTGCAGAGGTTGTCTTTGAGTACTGTGCTTTCACCTTGTTGGATCCGACATTCCGCGCGCCAATCGCACGGCTGTCCGAGGCTGATCGTGCAAGCATTGGCAATACCATAGAGGACTACGCTTGCAGGATGCTCCGACCCGTCGCCCTAGCCTACCGAGACTTCAGCGAGGAGGACGTGTATGATGGCCCAGAAGATGATCCCGACTCTATCAACCTAGAATGGCTGGCCTCTGGCATGATTTCTGTCGGCATATTCGGCATTCGTGATCCTCTTCGTCCCGAGGTTGTGGAATCGGTTCGTCAGTGCCAATCTGCTGGTGTCTTTGTTCGCATGGTCACCGGAGACAACTTTCTGACGGCCAAGGCAATTGCGGCAGAATGTGGTATTTATACGGCCGGTGGCGTTGCCATGGATGGGCCGACATTCCGGGACCTGACGCCGACACAATTAGATGCCGTCATCCCTCGGCTACAAGTCCTTGCGCGATCAAGCCCAGAGGATAAGCTTCTTCTTGTATCTCACCTAAAGCGTATGAACGAGACGGTTGCAGTGACAGGCGATGGCACAAACGACGCGCTGGCGCTCAAAGCTGCTGATGTGGGTTTCGCAATGGGTATACAGGGCACTGAGGTGGCCAAGGAGGCAGCGTCGATCATTCTTCTTGATGACAACTTTGCGTCAATTGTTAAAGCATTGGGCTGGGGACGATGCGTCAATGATTCGGTCAAAAAGTTTTGCCAGGTAAGATTTGTGCTGTATTGAATGATGTCAAGTCAAACTAACAATGTCAGTTTCAATTCACCATCAACATCACTGCGGGCATCATAACAGTTGTTTCCGAGCTTGTTGGAGATGCCATCTTTACTGTGGTCCAGCTGCTCTGGATCAATCTCATCATGGACATTTTTGCCTCGCTGGGTTATGCCACTGATCACCCCTCGCCAGACTTTATGAAGAGAAAACCCGAACCGCGCAACGCGCCTGTAGTGAGCATCACCATGTGGAAGATGATCATTGGCCAAGCTATCTACCAGCTGACCGTCGTCTTCACCGTTCACTACGCTGGCTGGGATTTGTTTAACCCCAACACCGAATTCGAGATTGAGAAGCTTCAGACTCTGGTACTCAACATTTACGTGTGGATGCAGTTCTTTAACCAACACAACTGTCGCCGAGTCGACAACAAGCTCGACATTTGGTATCAAGGCGTCTTGCGAAACCCGTGGTTCACTGGAGTGCAGCTCATTACCGTGGCGGGCCAGTTCATTATCGTCTTCAAGGGAGGCGATGCGTTTGACACGGAACCACTGACGGGCGCGCAATGGGGATGGAGTTTGCTCTTTGGCATCATGTCCATTCCGTTGGGTGCATTGGTTCGACAAATACCGGACAGCATCGTACAGGAGCTGTTCTCAATGGTGGCAAAGGCGTGGTACACGATTTGGTATCCTTTGCGGAGATGCCTGGTGAGCGTGTTTTGCTGCGGAAGGCGTAAGAAGCGCGACGAGGAAGAACATCAGCAGCGGCAACAGCAACAAGAGGAGATGGGTCCTGTCGAAAACATCCTCCACAGGATGCACCTTAGCTCGGGACCCGAGGAGGATGAGGCTCCCATGACAGCAGAACAGAGGAGGGCGCTGGAAAGCTCAGCAAGACAAAGGATGAGGGACGCTGAAAAGCAGACAAGACATATCGACTTGCACGGTCTTATTGAAGGGGCCAAGTTGCAAAAGGGACATGCTGGAGCGATTCTAGAACTTCACCCAAAGACACAGAAGGACGATCCGATTTTACGAACGAGCAACGATACCACAATCCCGCCAAGCCAGGATGCCCAATTTATGAGATTTGTGACATTGAACCCGGCTCCAAGGCGCCATGCATCGAGGAGGTCAACGACTCGAAATCAGCGCCAGCCAGCGCAGCAGCAAGAGAGCACTTGGAGAAGGCACTTTACGTGGGAAGCGCTGCTCAGGACAAAGAGACGATGAGTGTCGGTTGTTGCGTGGGATGTTGACTTTGATGGTGGTGCTTTCAAGAGAAGGCATGATAGACGAGAGAAGGAGAATATTGGGCACATATAGCATCATTGCTGTATTATAACGGATGACGACGTTATGATGGATAGACCAACGGGAAATGAAGATACCAAATACACAGCTCGCGCCTGATTTCTATTCTAAGAATACTATTTCTTCCGTCTCATAAATGCATTTCATCCAAGCAAAAGTATGACACACCTCTCGGTTCGGCTAAAGCTGATTATATCACCGCGACCATGCATATTGCTCGATGATCATGTCGTCTTGATGATGGCCTCTTCAATAGCACTCCCGATCTCGTCCCTCGGTATCCCCGGTCCTCGCATCAGACACATAGACCTTTTAGCTAGACTCGCCACGAGCAGCGACACACTCAACCTGACGGTGACGGTACTAGGCTCCGGCTTCGGCTGCGTGGGAAACGAGAAGCAGTTGACGAAGCTCCAGCTCTCGGGCTGTCGCGGTACCTCGGCTCCCGCGGTAATGCTCGGTATCCGCGGGCCGGTGAGGTTTAGCTCGAGGGTTTCGGTGTCGACGACGCGGACGCCGAGAGCGAGGAGCTGCTTCTCCACGCCGGCGACGCTGAAGAAGCGTGTTAGATGGGTTATCTGGCCTCCAGCTGGCTGCGAGGGCCACGGCCACTCGATATCCTCGGGCTTGGTCGGGTTAAGCTCGTTGCGCGAGTAGACATGTTGCGCGTACCGTCCATAGGGTAGATCGACGACACGATACATTTCCTTGCGGCCTGGCCCGAGGAGCCAGCCTAGCCGGGTGAGCATCTCGTCGCGCGCGGGGCCGCGGAGGGGTTTGCTGAAGATTCTGGCCTCTGGGGGAGTAATGGCGCGGACGTGTGGGTCACCTGTGAGGAAGGGGTATGCTACCTCGAGGCTCGCCCTTGCGAGGCGGTGCGAGAAGGAATCCTGGGGGATCGGTCGTGACGGGGGCGGTACCATTTCGGCGGGGGTCACGGG
>JAJODA010000006.1:0-37714 GCA_021730345.1 Fusarium cicatricum | reverse complement strand
GTGTTGAATTGGATCCTGTACAGACCTTCATGAGCTAGTCACGTGAGAATCGGCGAGGCTCCGCCAGGCTGGTGGCGGGAAAACCTCGGAAGCGCTAGACCTAATCAGGAAGGAAGAACTAGCCAATCCAGCTGTTGATAGAGTGGCGAGAGCCTCAGAAAACAAGATCAATACACACATACAGATCCGCCCTGATTCGCGTGGTACACAAGCTTTCCGACACTATTAAACCACTAAGTTTCCAATTAGCTTAACTCAACAACACAGGTATGTCTGTTGTTTCCGTTCATAGTTCAAGCCTACGCGAGAACTTAGGCCCAAGCAGCAGAAAAGAAATTGGCCAGCTTCAAATTCACGACTGCAACTATGATATCCTGACTACTGACGTCAACCTCAAATCGCTTTCTTCTTATCCTTGGGCGGCGGCTGATGCTCAGGTTCCAATCTTTCTCCTCCAGCGGCATCCCGTCGTTGCCAAAGATTGTCACTTCGTTCTGCCGCTTGCCTGAGAAAAACTCCGTCGTTGAAAATACCGCAACAAGCGGAATAGAAGCCGATCCCAGGGCCACAACAAGGCAATATCACAGGTTGTTCCGGTACGCAGTGATTGCATCCTGCCGCATCTGGTCGAGCGAAAGGAGAGATATAACGAGCGTGACATCCTGGTGAAGTTCAGAGGCTTGGAGGTGACGCGTGAGCCGACAACCGACATGAAACCGCCAAAACTAATGAGGGTCATGGACATGACGGGGGGCGCCATGTTGTTGGTGGCTTGCCGGTTGCCGAGGAGGATGCCGATGCCTATCAACTTGAGATAGAGACCTGCAATCTGGATTGTACAGTACCGGTGCGTCCACCGATGGACGAGACTATCGAAAGGGCCGACGACACCGAGGGCAAGGGTCAAGGTATTGATATAGAAGATCTAGAAAGTATTATGGATATCGGGTCAGAGACATCAAGTCAACATACCTAGTGGTAACTCCAGTTTTTGTCGATGAGGGTATGAGATGAGAATTGCAGCCCACGTATGATGCTAGCAACTAGATTTTCACTAGCTGTGAGCGGTCACGTATAGTGAAGAGAGCGCACGCATATGAAACCCATCGATAACGATGGCCATAATAAAAGTCCGGTTAAAGGCAAGTCATCAAGGTGCGTTTGGCACTTTGGTCCATTTCATCTCAAACACAACATGGGCGATGAGGAGTGGACCACCAACGATCATCATTACAACCAGAGACGGGTTACGCTATCTATGGGCTGCATATGCCCTGAGAGAGAAGGGCAACAGGAGCAGAACCCTGCCAGACCCAAGCAATGTCAAGCCGAACGCGTCATCCCTTCCATGTTATGCTTCAAAGAGTCGATCCAAGTCTTGCTGGGCTCAGCAGCGGACGCAATAATAGCACCGTGAGGGCCCCGATGACCGTTCTCCTGCGCGAGCTCCCCCGCAGCCCGTCTCGCAGCATTACTCGAGGCCATGTTGACGATGCCCTCCTTGTTGGCCTTGTGGTCGAGGTAAATGAGAGTCGCAACGGCCGGGGACAGAGCAACCGATATGCTGATAGCAAACATGCCCAGACTCCAACGCCACTGGTTCCTGGCATAGAGGGCGTCGACGATCTTGCCCGCGAAACAAGTGTTGATGACGAATGGTGTCGTGAGCATTGAGTTCGCAACTCTGCGACACTCGAGAGGCGTCAGGTCGACTGGTGATGTCGGAGAATCCCGCGATCAAAGGCCTTCAAGACGGCGCCGATGATGCTAGTCACGATAAATAGAGTCACAGCGCCAAGCTGTGCCGCTCAAAGTAAGATGAAGCCTCAACGCTGAAGTAGGACGCTGTAGAAGAGTCGAGGGAGAAGGCTTAGGCATAGACGAGGACCGACGCTCTCACGAGCTAAAGAGTCTTGCGGTCAATTGGCTTCGCGACAGCCTCTATTCGAGTAACACTCTGAGAATGAAGCACATTGCCGACATTGGATAGCTGCTTGAGGTCATCGCCGTCCCTAGATCTTTTCCCTCTCAGACTGCGCCAGCGCATGCGTCATGGCAACTTGTCCGGACATTTCGAACTGTTCTCGCCAACAGCGACTCAAGTATGTCTCAGCCAGAGTCTGATAGCCAGGCCAAGGCGATGAGCCAGAAGATAATAGAGTGGACAGAACTCGTCTATCAGCTGCGTGTATTGTATATATGGCTCATGAGGCGTGGCAAGGTTGGCCCAAGGCGGGTTTGCAGCGCTGATCTTTGACAAACATACAACGGTCGAATAACCACGAGGGTATGGGCCAAGTGTTTCGGCTCGTCGGGTTTGCATCCCACGTTGAGTCTCTTGCGAGAATATCGTCAAATTTATTGATGTCTAATGCGTTGATGTCTCTGGCTAAGGCGTGGGCCCTCGTGCACCAGCGTGAGCGGACCTTGACTAGCTCCTCTTTCGAGATACCTTGTTCTCCTCCTTGCCCTCCTCCGCTGGTGTCTCATCGTTGAACATCGTCTCTTGGGCTGAATAGCTCATGTTAGCGCAACTGTATCCCACATCAACTTCATCAGGACTTACCACTCCACAATTCGGCATAGACTCCAGCCCGGTCGATCAATTCCCGATGCGAGCCCATCTCGGCCACTTGCCCCTCCTTGAGCACGATGATGAGGTCCGAGTCAAAGATGGTGCGAAGACGATGCGCGACAAAAACGCTAGTCCGTCCCTGTTCTCTCAGGATGCTGTTGATGTTGAGCATCAGGGCCTGCTCGGTGTGGGTGTCCAAGGCACTTGTAGCCTCGTCAAAGAAGAGCAGAGGCGGGTTCTTGAGCAGTATTCGGCTCACGGCAAGACGCTGTTTCTCTCCACCGGAGATCATGAGTCCTCGCTCGCCAACCTTGGTTTTATAACCGTCTGGGAACTGCAGGATCGTGTTGTGAACATGCGCACGCTTGGCGGCAGCGACGACTTCATCGTGGGTCGCCTCAATGGAGCCATAACGAATGTTGTGCTCAACCGTGTCGTTGAACAGGGGAGTGTCCTGCGGCACAACACCAATCGAGCGCCGGAGAGACTCGACCTTAACATCCCGGATGTCCTGGTCGTCGATCAAGATGCGGCCGTCCTGAACATCGTAAGATCGGAACAACAGCCGCAGCAACGTAGACTTGCCGCATCCGCTAGGACCGACAACGGCAACCTTCTTGCCTGCCGGGATAGTCAACGACAGGTTACGCAAGATGGGACGGTCCGGGTGGTATGCAAAGTTGACGTTTTCAAACTTGATTTCTCCACCCTTGGAGAGAACCAGGGGCTTTGCATCGGGCTTCTCCTTGATGTTGGTGTTGACCTTTTGCAGATTAAATAGAGTCTCCATATCGAGCAGGGACTGTCGAAGCTCGCGATACACGGATCCGAGAAAGTTGAGAGGCACTGAGAGCTGGAAGACGAGCTGGTTCACCATGACCAGATCGCCCACCGTCAAGTTTCCTGTGGCCACGCCATTGGCGGCAAGATACATCATGCCAGTGAGTGCCGTGGAGAAGATGATGTTTTGTCCGCTGTTGAGGAAAGCCAACGAGGTTGCTACCTTGATGGAATTCTTCTCATACTGATGGAGGGCCTTGTCGTAGCGGGCAACCTCGAACTTTTCGTTGTTAAAGTACTTGACAGCCTCGTAGTTGATGAGCGAATCCACTGCCACAGTCGAAGCCTTGTTATCAGCCGCATTTGCCTGTCGGCGGAACTTGGTTCGCCAGGCCGTGGTCCAGATGGTGAAAGCCGAGTAGCTGACCATTGTCAAGACGGTGAGAGCGGCGAACTTGGCGCCGTAGTTGTATGTGAGGATTCCGCATACCATGCTGATCTCGAGGGCGGTCGGCAGGATGTGGAACACCATACTTGACAGGATAAAGCTGATTCCCTTGGTACCACGATCCAGGGCCCTTGTTAAGCCGCCGGTCTGCTTGGAGAGATGAAAGGTGAGGTCGAGGCGTAGCATATGATCAAAGACGTTGCAAGCAACCCTCCGAATAGCTTTTTGGGCAACAGAAGCAAACACAGCATTGCGCAGCTCCTGGAATATGGTTGCGCCTATGCGAGTCGCGCCGTAGGCAAGAATCATGGCTCCGGCGACCGTAGTCGCTGTCCCTCCCACAGCAGCAATATCAATGTTCATAGAATCCACAATGCTCTTGAAATAAAAAGGAACCTGGACGTTCAGGACCTTTGCGCCGATGAGCAAGGACACTGCGAGACTGACTCGCAGCTTGGTGCCCCAATCATCCTTGGGCCACAGATACCGAGTCATCTCTTTCATGATGGCCCAGTCGGCCTTGCGCTGCTCCGTAGCCGACTTTTCCACCGTCGCCAGAGGATCATTATTATTCTTTGGTTGATTCTTTGCAGGGAAACCGGCCGGAGGCTTTACTGTTGTGGGCTTCGCAGGCTCTTTGGTCGCGATACCGGACGTTCGGGGTTGCTCACGCCGCGGGGCAGTGGTCCAGAAGGCATGGGCGAGGGCTGGTCGCTGCGGTGCCCATGGCGGGCGGGAGAGCGTCTTTACAAGACTGCACCGAGGGATCTCTCCCAGCGACGGGCGCTGCAACAGTCGATGTAGAGGTATCATGATGGTGTTTTTAGCTCACCGGGAGCATCATGGGGTCGGTGTTCGGAATGGCGGGGAGGCGCCCACGAGTGTGCGCGAGGGCGCGTCAAGAGGACAACAAGGTACCGGCGCCGCCAGAGACCTCGCGAGGCTGCGATCCGGTAGCCGACGAGGAGGTGACGGTTTCGGCTGGGCGCGGAGGATTATAGGAAACGGGTGAAGCTGAAGCTCGCAAGCTGAGTTGCCGAATCTAGCGGGATGATGCAACCAGTGTTGGCGCCTCAGGCAGCCGATGATCGGAGCTTTAACCCACGATAGCTACGACGCTCCGTTTAGAGAACAAGAACTATTCGAGAACTGTCGAGGTCAATTGAATAAACTATAGCTCTTACGGGTTACGTGAATGGACTGATGTTCTTATCACAAGAAGCCAGAGTTAAACTGCCTTCTTGAAGCCAGTCACTTGCACCCGAAGGACTCAACGATGGTGCAATTGTTGTCGATCGCGCAATATCCAGCAGAAACTTCGCCAGCATGGTCCCCCAAGTATTCCTCTTTCGGCATGAATCGAAAGTATGTACTGTACTTGTTGCATGTTTCCAAATACCTTGGTATAAGTGTATCATGAACGTGTAACTTCTACTTCGGTTTTCAACCCCCAGGTAATCAAACACCATGTCGTGATGCTTCACACAGCCCAAGTGCCTTGACGAAGCGGAAAAGGCCCGTCCCGCCTCACATTAGATCGAGCCTCTTACACCAAATGCTTCGAGACCACTGGCTGTACAATTGCCTCTTAAGGCATTACGATAGCAACGCACCTTCTCTCACGAAGGAAGGATCTCTGTGGGGACATGCAGCCCTACCCGTGAGCTTAAAAATTTTAATCGAGGCAAAAGGGAAGGCACCTCGTGAAGTATCGCGGGATGATATCCAAACATCACCACGACGAGATTAAATCATCAAAAATCAGGTCTCGGAGGGAGTCGAACCCTCGCTGGCGGAATCAGAATCCGCAGTCATAACCGTTAGACCACGAAACCAGCTTTTTTTGATGACGACTGGTAGAATTTTGAAAATTATATTCAGTTCAACCATCCCAAGCCATCTACAAAGACCTCCCAACGCTCACTGACAGTTCAATGAGTGTAGAACCTTGGCTATATGAAGCTTAGATCCCTCTGATGTATTATTAGTTTGCCAATTTCACAGGCTTTGCTGTAGGCAGGCATATCACTTCTCCGTAAATACACACGCATCAGAGCTCAGTGCCAATGCTGTTCCTACAATAATCTGAGTCCACACGTTACAGAGGACGACCAAGATAGTGTAATTGGCTTACTCAAAAGCGTATATTTATCATTGCTGTCCGTGATGTTTGGTAGGGAGACGCGTTCACGCAGTCGCTGGCAACCATTTGAACACACTCTAGCGCATTGTCCACAGTGCACAGCCCCTAGAAAAACGCCTGTGCAACACCGTAAGCTCAAGCGGGTCTGATATCTCTGCGCTGAAGCAACGACGTAAACCAATACAGCAAGATTGACAGGTTGTCTCGTCCATCCTCAACCGTCGATCCTCTCCGTCATCGCGCCTAGGACGGTCACCAGTGATAGCAACTAGCTGATTTACTGGGTAAAGTCACAACCCTCGAAATGGACGGCCTCGAGGCGTTCCGGAAACGCCTTGATGAGAGCCTCATCCCACGACTTCAACAATCCCCCTTGCTCGCCGTCTTCTTTACAGTCCTAGTACTGTTCGTCACAACAAGACTCCTTTCTGGAGGCTCCTCTTCTCAAAATGGGTCAAAGAGCCCTCCTCTTGCACCCTACTGGGTTCCCTATCTCGGGCATGCTCCTCGACTCTTCCTTAACCCTTCTTATGCCCTGACACGCCTTCGAGATCGATACGCCCAAGGACTCTTCTCTATTCGACTTTTTGGCAGCATTCACTCCTTCGTCTTTCAGCCTTCTCTCGCGGCTAGTCTTCTGGCTCAGCCAAGCTCGATCGCTGACGAGCAGCCCGTTGTGAGACGTCTCATGGTTACCAACTTTGGCCTCTCCAAGAGGAACCTCGACGCCTATGACAAAGCCGCCAGTGAGGTCTACAAAGTGACCGAGCAGCACCTTTCCGGCCCCCAGTTGGACGGACTTTCCAAGGCCCTTATCCGAGATCTGGATGACACGTCTGCGGATCTGGTGTCCTTCAACAGCTACCCCGTCGACCAGATGGACTGGGAGAGGCTAGCCACCGCAGATATTCTGAAAAACGAGGCTGAAGAGAGCGTCATGGATGTTGCTTTCATTGAGCTGGTCAAGAACTTTGTCGCAAAGTCGGCGGTTTCCTCCATCTTTGGCTCTGACTTTGCCGAAAACTTTCCTGATATCTGGCCGCACCTCTGGATCTTTGACGAGGGATTCCTCTCTTTAGCCATGGGAGTTCCGCTTTGGGTCCCTAGTCCGAATGCGCAACGAGCGAGGATCGCTCTCAGACGGCTGCTCGCCTTCTTGCGCGAGTATCACGAGGAACTGGAAAAGTTCATGAGCGACGAAGAAACAGGACCAAGATGGCAAGATTTTGAGAGTGTCAGCTCACTGGTCCGCTCCAGAGCTCAAGTCTTTCGCAAACATGGCCTCTCTGTCGACATTCGTGCTGCTTTCGACGTGGCATTGCTCTGGTCTGTGACTTGCAGCTCTGCGTCGTTGATCTCATGGTCACTCTTTGAGCTCTACCAAGACCCCATCCTTCTTAACCAAATTCGCGAGGAGATTGCTCCTTTTGTCAAGATCGAACAGCCCAACCACGGGTTCGGGGCGGCGGTTTGGGTTCCTCCTCAGATTGAGAAGCTTGATCTGGACGCGCTATTGACAAAGTGCCCTACCCTCCAAGCTACTTACCTCGAGACAATGAGGCTCTACGGGGGAGGCTGGTCTGTGAGGCATCTGAAGGAGGACGTGGTGCTCAAGAGCGGTAAAGAGTCGAGCTACGTTCTCAAAAAGGGAACTTTTGCACATGTCGCCCTGAATCTGCATCATTCTGACCCAAGGTCCTTTACCGATGCGCGCGTTTGGCAAGCTGGACGGTATATTGAAGATACAGTAGACGAAAAGGGCGTCAAGTCAAAAAAAGTTGACGCCGGGACGATAATGACACCTGGTAGGGTCAACTGTTCTCCAACTTGACATCCGCTAACCAGAACAGACGGAACTCTAACAATGTGCGACGACTCCTCGTTTGCCATGAGAAAGGTGCTGTTGTATATCTCCGTCCTCATCTCTCTCTACGATGTCGAGCCCGCAGCAAGTAGCAAATGGCCTGATCCGACGATTGTCAAGAGCGTTGCTACGTCGCGTCCTTGGAGGCCGTTCCGGCTTTGGGTCAAGCGACGGGGGCTTTCGCAGGCCAAGTAGGTGTGTTTTTGGATAGGGCAAGAAAAAGATAGATACAACTCGAGGTTATCTGGGGTTGGCGGAAACACGCAGCTGTTGAACATGATGGCCTACAGCTTAAGAGAGTTTCTAGTGTCGTTCTGGAATGGTACTGACACCAACTCAAACCAACCATTTGACGTGTCACGAAAACACCATCTCATGGAGTTTAGGTTGTTCCAAGAATCAGATAGTTCATTCGAGGGCATCCATCAAAGGAGCGGACGCCTGCTATAATAAGTCTTCTCGATGCGATGAAGACCCAGCACAGCATGCTTCCATTTGACTCAAGTAGGGTCTTGTGATGAATGAAACGCTTATCATAAGCCTAACCTAAATATCAACTATCATAAGATAACCCTTTCATTACAGTTCCTCAGGTTCTAAGCATCTTTGACAAGTGTCTACTACCCAGGCGGCCATGAACTGTAAAAACTATCTTGGTATTCCTCTCCCACATGTCCCCCTTATTCAGGATTGTATCCAGCACACAAAACATGAATAAGTGCAACTACGGAGTATGGGAGGACCTTATAGCCACATGATCGCTGAATATACCCACCTTGGTAGAGCCGCGTCGCTTGGTAGTGTCTCGAAACCCGAGTTACTGGAGCCGTTATAACTTACAGGCCAGGCGAATACCTCTTGTCGGCTGGACGATAGCACCGATATCCCACTATAGCTCCTTCACAGACATTTTCTCTATTCTTAATGTTGGTCATCGCCACTTAGGGTCCGGTGGGGCGGCGTCGTTTCACACCCCGTACCAAAATATCCACAACAGCAAAAACAGAAACTCAACACCATGTCTCTCCCCCGGGAAGGCTCGAACTTCCGATCTCCCGATTGTCTATGAATAACAGTCGGACGCTTTAGCCAACTAAGCCACAGGGGATATGGATGATTGGATGATGGTCGGGACGAGGTTGAGCATCATGTCTCCTCGCCAGCAAATGTTGCCGCATCTCGGAAGGATGGCTGCTTCAAAGATGGACTAGAAGATCGCTCTTGGGTCTAGTAAAGATCTAGTTTCAGAGTCTAGCAACCAGTACGAGTATAAGGAAGCCGTGTCGAGTGTTGAAGCGATGATGCGGTGCAGGTTTTCTCCTCGGCTTGACTGGTGAGCCACCTGGCAAGCCAACCCTCGATGACGACAAGTTAGAATCCGGGACTTGAGCAGATAGAAAACTGAGATGTGTTTTCCAAGGCTGCACCGACTATGGATCCATTGCTAATACCGCTCACGTTTGGTCTATCTACACATAGAGCGATGGGCGAGCAACTTCGTAGGAGCTATGCAAGGGATTATAGCTCTCACATAGACGGTATACATCAGTTATCCTGTAATTCACAAAAGTAACTGAAAGCAATGGCTTACCCCGGATCAATGAAAGAAAGTACGGCTGGCAAAGTTAGATTCGTGTTCAATTGATGGTCACGAGTTTGACAGACAACTCCAATGCGTCGACAAAACTCGGACGAGCCCTTACGGCGGTGCTTGTAGATCTTACGTTATGACCACCCGGCAAAGCTTGGCTGAAACAGAAAAGACGCAACCAAAAGTCAATTGAGGACACCTCAGCTAAGGAGTCAAAAAGAACTGATCACTCCCCGAGATGGGCTCGAACCATCAACCTCCTGATTAACAGTCAGACGCGCTAGCCAATTGCGCCATCGGGGAGATGTCTTGTTGTTGAAAGTCGGTCTCAAAATGATTCCCAAATAGGACCGGTGTGCTGAAACGTGCCTCCGTTGGTCAGTCTGATTCCCATGCACTTCATCCCTTGCTTAGACAATCGTCAACATGGGACAACAGCTTCCCTTCTCATCCCCATCAGAGTTCTCTCAATGGTTGTCTATCCATGCCAGCTTCGGATATTCGACTGTTGCTCGCACAATCCCACGAAACCTACCGTCCTACCCTGTATAACTTGTGCCAGCGAAGTTACAGCTGAACTGATGTTTGTATTACTCTGCCTTGATCGACTTCCGTTTCAGAGACCAGCTCTGCCTTGCACAGCCTGCGATTATAGGTAAAGCCCAACAGGGGCCGGTGTGAGGTGATAATTTGAGTCGCTTCATACAAACTCGGGACTATTGAAGCCAGGAATCATCCTTCGAGGCTATGCAGGCAAGATCAGCAAATGTTGCTCAATGGCGAAGCACGTTGATGATCTGCCAGATACTAACATGAGCTTCTTGTACTTACTGGAATTGGTTGTCATAAGAAGACCTCCCATGTCTGGTAATTTCCTCATGATAGCATGCGGCGGAGGCTGGAGCCGGGATGCCGAATCCGGTATCGGCCGGCTGGCCCCCTTGATCGGAGCCGAAGCATCGGCCCCAGGTCCGGGGATGAAGCAATGGGGCCGGTGGATTTCGCCCGAGGCTGTGGCAAGGCGGAGCAGAGACGAGGTCATAGATAAGTCGCCCGGTCTATTGAACAAGATATCTCCGTGGTCAGCCAAGCGTACTGACATTAGAGAATTGAGAGAATTGGACTCGTCTGGATGATCAGCGTCCCCTCCCTGCCAACACAAGCAGACAGTCGACATGGGAACACTACGAGGCGCAGTCGGGCGAAAAAACATGGCGATGCACTAACATGATATCGATTTTCCACCAGCAGTTGGAGTCGCGAAGAGTTCTAGAAGCGTTGAGCTCTGCAGCTGCGGCAACGTCGTGCCGGCGATTACCACATGGAGATGATTGACACGGGGACCGGGTGAACCCCCCTAATGTCATGAGACCACCGGCCGGCATTGCCAAGCCGAGCACTACCATCGATGACAAGTGGATGTTGGGGAGAAATCCTCGAGGCAGTGCAGAGTCACGCTGTTGGTTGCGAACTTTTGGAGCTTGCTATCAAGTTGGTGGGAGGTCGTAGCGTGGCATCGCTACCGGGTCTACGACATGCCGAAGGATCAGGAGTCTTGGCCGTGTAAGCGAAACAGACAGAGTCGTTTTGATGAATGCGCAATCAGCTGTATTGTACTACGTAGCACTGAGTAATCGTTCTAGAGACTAGGCTCAGCCAAAAGGAACACTAAGTACTGAAACCATTGCTCAGTCAGCGTGCCAGCTTCATATTTGCGTTTCGCATTTATCGTATCTGCGCTCGATTTCACTTGATACAGCTTCCGCTGTAGCCTAGCGGGAAGCCCAAGCCCTGTGCCCCGCACGAGTCTGCATTCCTCCAGATCCCTAGCCAATGGGATTATCCATAGCGCCGAGAGTGGAGATGTGTTAGACCCTGAGCTGCAATGCCACGCGTTCTCCATAATAAAGCGGAGCAGATCGCTCTTGCCTGTCACCTGGGCGCAAAGAGCTCCCTGCAGGCATGAGCTTGGGGTGCTGTTGAGTGCTTGAGTGCTTCCTTCCTGCGACGTCGACGTCACCTAGGGACTTGGCTTCCCTAGGTAGGCGTATTTCATCGCCTCTGATTGAAGCTCAGGTGTTTATTTAATACCACCTGTTCCCCACCTTCAAACCTTTTTCAACACCATCGTCTTTCATCAAGTACACATTGTGTCTTATCGAGCAAAGCCCGTTCCTTGAATACAACACAAACACTCTTCAACATCTTCACAATGTCATCCACCGACGGCATTCTCAACAGCGCAGGTTCATCCTCTCACCCCAAGGCTCCTGCTACCGCGCCAGTCGACGGCAACGGAGGCTTCATGGCCCAGCACAAGATGGCTGTTGAGCCTCCCAAGAGAGAGGACCTCCAGCAAAGCTATGGCACTGTTGTCGAGCCCGATGCTAACCCCAAGGGCTGGTACGGATCTATGAGTACGTTTTCTCTCAGTTAATCCTCTATCAAGACGTGAACTAACCCCCGCCAGTGAATACTCTCGGCACCATCATCGGAACCATGGGCGCCATTCCTTGCTGCATCATCTGCCCCAACCCTTTCAAGGAGGTCCACCAGGGCAATGTCGGTCTAGTCACAAAGTTCGGAAAGTTCTACAAGGCCGTCGACCCCGGCCTGGTCAACATCAACCCCCTCAGCGAGCACCTCATCCAGATCGACGTCAAGATCCAGACCACCGAGGTCCCCGAGCAGGTCTGCATGACCAAGGACAACGTGACCCTGCGCCTCACCTCGGTCATCTACTACCACATCGTGGCTCCTCACAAGGCCGCTTTCGGTATCAACAATGTCCGCCAGGCTCTCATGGAGCGTACCCAGACCACCCTGCGCCACGTTGTCGGCGCCCGCGTTCTCCAGGACGTGATTGAGCGTCGCGAGGAGATTGCTCAGTCTATTGGAGAGATCATTGAGGATGTCGCCGCTGGCTGGGGTGTTCAGGTTGAGAGCATGCTCATCAAGGATATAATCTTCAGCCAGGAGCTGCAGGAGTCGCTCTCTATGGCTGCTCAGAGCAAGCGTATCGGTGAGAGCAAGATCATTGCTGCCAAGGCCGAGGTAAGTCGAAACACTATCTTTCACTCTGGACTGCATTTGCTAATAACTTGACAGGTTGAATCCGCCAAGCTCATGCGCCAGGCTGCCGACATTCTCAGCTCTGCTCCTGCCATGCAGATCCGCTACCTCGAGGCCATGCAAGCCATGGCCAAGTCGGCTAACAGCAAGGTCATCTTCCTCCCCGGTGCCAACCAGACCATGGGCAACGCCCTCAACGCCGCCATGCAAGAGCCTGGCGAGTCGAGCGACCTGGCCAAGGCGGGCGACACGTACGGTGACTTTGGAGGTCAGGACCCAGGTTTGCAACAAGCCCTGCACGCTCGCGTCGTGGAGAACATCTGAGAAAAAGACATTCTCCCCTCGTGTCTCACACTCGACGGCAAACGGTTCGGCTAACGCTTGAGGATCTTCCCTCGCTGGGATTTAGCCTGGTCAACTTGATTTCGGAAGCATTGCTTGTGCTCACTGCTCTCTTCTCGTCTTCAACAACAGCGCTACATGTCCCGCCGCATGGGAGATTCTCGAGTGTAAACGCCTCGGCCTTATGATCTGACACGCCTCGTTTCTGCTGTATTGCCCCCGAACGTTGTGCTTTGGCTTTCGATACCCTACTCCGGCAACCGCCAATCGCGATGCATGATGGTTCTTTCAAACTTCAGTTGTATGTATTTTACTCTTTTCTTATCCGGACATTTATGATGGTGAAAAGGGCTCGTTTAAAGCATGGCTTTGGAGGATACCCAGTTTTGCTCGACAGAGCAATCACTAATGAGAGAACCGAGTTCTTTTGGATGATGATATTATGCTATTGGATGGCTAGGTTATGGAGGATACCCCGATCGTTACGTGAAAATACATTTGTCTCGGAATCCAAATTTCTCACACGTGAAGCAATTATCGTACAGGAAGTCATCCCGATTGCTTGTTAACCACAGCAGCACAACAGTGTCTTGTACGCTGAGACTCTCGTCGTCTTCGGACAATATTAACTGCAAAGTCTGCTGCAAGTGAGGGCCACATAAAGGCACAACGATTTGAAACCAGTAAAACTTTTAAACTTGACAATAATTTTTTCTAGATGCCTTCTTCTGCCCCTAAGATACATCATATCACCTCTGCCCCCATCCTCCCTTGGACAAACATCCTAGAGGATTACCCAGTCGAAACCAACTCAGAGACAGAATAGATAGAGGGAAGAAGAAGGATACAAAAAAAGGACTTAAAACCAAATCCACGCCAATATGCCCCTCCGCCCAAACGCCAGCCAGCCAGGAAACAAGGTGCGGGCAGAAGCTGCCATGCCAGAAGTCTCTCAGGTATCATATAACTACACAGCGGGAACCGTCCAATCGTTTTTTGTCTTGATTTTTCGTTGAAAACTTTTGTCTTGGGATGGTCCGTCGTCAGTGTTCAGACGAGTAAGAGTAAAGAAGCAAGGGGGACGTGGACGAATACGCCTCACGACCCCCCTCAGTGTCCGAATCAACGTCGTCGAAACGAGAGTTTAGACCCGTTTGTCGGTTGCTCCTAAGCTTCCGAGTGACGCTTCTTCTTCTTCTGCTTCTTCTCCTTCTTGGGCACAGCCTCATCCTCCGAGTCGTCGTGCTTGCGCTTCTTCTTGCTCTCGGGGGCGGTCTCGTCCTTGACAGGGGTCTGAGACTTGGAAGGCGTCGACTTCTCCTCGGCCTTGCGTAGCTTCTTGAGTTCCTTCTTGCTGAACACCTTGGGTGTGCCGTCCTCGTTGAGCTCGACGTCGCCTCGCTCGTACTTGCGCTTGAACTTCTTGACGGACAGACCAGCCTCCTCAGCGAGGCGCTCAAAGTCGGCATCGGAGAGCTTCTTGGGCTTGGCAGGGGTGGAAACGGCAGCTTCGTCGTCGCTATCCTCCTCGGCGTCCTTCATCTCCTCATCCGCAACCTCCTCGATGAGCTTCTTGGCCTTCTTCAGCTTCTTGGCGGAAGAAGTGCCGTTGGCCTCCTCGCTGGACTCATCCTCGACATCCTCGACACCGTCGGCGTCGGCGTTGTATCGGCGGGTCTCCTTGAGAATGAACTGGCCAGCACCGACAATCTCGCCAGAGGGGGTGACGTTGGTACCCTTGGGCAGCAGAGGCTTGCCCTCGAGCTTTCGGAGGTGGTTCTCAAGCTTGATGCGGGCGCTCAGACCAAGGATAGCACGCTCCTCGTCATCGGCATCATCATCGATATCCCCCAGAGCATCAACGCGCAGACCCAGAGCAGCCTTGGCGGACAGCATACGGGCAATCTTGCCCTTGTTTCGGCCGGTGGCCTGGCCGATGAGAGACGAGTGGTAGATGAGACCGTACTTGGGTGTGTCGTGCTTGGTCTTGAGGGCGCGGAAGAGGGCCTTCTCGGCACCGAGGATCTGGATGGTAGAACCGGGAGACTTGGCCAGGTTGATGAGGGAGCCAGCGTGGGCAATGAGACGGGCACCGACCAGGTAGCCAATGAGGGCAGTCAGGTTGGGGGCAATGGCCTGCATTCGGCTCTCAAGGTAGGACGACAGCTGGCTTCGGTAGTTGGAGTAGACAATGACCTGGTCAGCCAGGAGCTTGATGTTCTCGAGATCCTCGTCGGTAATCTCAGTACCCATGCTGATCTCGGAAGCAGCCTTGACGGCAACCTCAATCTCCTCGGGCAGGATCTCGGAAAGGTCGCTATCGGAGATGTTGGAGCGCATGCCGACGGCAAGGACGACTCGGGCGTAAGCCATGTTGTCGTTGAGGATCTTGGCCATCTCGGGGAAATGCCAGCCATACCACTCCTTGGTTCGCATGGCGTAGACGTTGAGCTCCTTGTCGAGATCGTCGAGGAGCTTGACGGCCTGGATGATCATGGAGTCGACCTTGTCAGCCGAGAACTTGAGCTTGTGACGCGACATGGAGTGAGAGAGACCCAGAGCCATGCGGTCAAAGTTCTCCTCGACGAGGCCGGGGATGAGAGACGTCAGGTGGCCGCGAATGCCACGGAAGAGATCCATGGTGTTTGAGCCCGAGACGGGAGTGATGTTGAGCGAGGGCAGGTTCGAGATGGCCGTGCCCAGCTTCATATCGGCGACGGCAAGAGAAGCCTTTTTCTCCGACTTGAGGTCATCGAGGAGCGCGCTGAGAAGCTCAGGGACCTTGCCCTCCTTGAGCGCGGCGGCTTCTTCGAGAGCGGTGGCGGCGCTGTCGAACTTGACGAACTTCTTGAACTTGAGCCTATCGAGTAAAGTCGAGTCAGCCAATGTCTTGTTTGCATTGTGCCACTTGGCTCACATCCAATCGCTCAAGGAAAACATTGTTGTCGAGGTGCGGAATGGTTTGACTTTTCAGGCATGGAGAGGACAGAAACTTACATCTCGATGACCTTTTCAGGACGTCCCAACTCAGCAGCGAGTTCCTCATTCTTCAGCATCTTCTTGTCCGTTGCCTTGAACAGGCCGTAGCTGCCAATTGTTAGCCCATGCACTTTCCTCGTCGGCACCTGCCACCGTCTCGTCTCTTCTCCGAAAGGGTCGCGACTTACCCTGCCGGCGTTTCGGCAAGCACAAAGAGCGACATGATGAATTAGTGGGCTCCTCCCAAAGTGATCGCTCTAATCGATTGACGTCGTGGTTTCCTCGCGAGGCACAATCCCGTCCGTTGTGCGCGGCTGCGAAAGGAAAGTGAGAGGTGGGTTGGACTTGCGATGGAAAAATTTCAGTTGAAGCTCCAAAGTCTCCACTCAATTTTTTTGGTCTTGGGTGCAAGTGCAGAAAGTGGGATGCAGTTTCCTTCGGCGAGCGGTGCTACTGTAATTCCGGTCACACCGAAAGTACGTACTCGACGCCCGGCCTCCCGGGCCGTCTTGGCCACTCACGTGTCGGCATTCGCGACGTCGAGCTTGCGTCGTTCGCAGGCTTGGGAATGCTAGGCGACCATCTTTGACGATTGACCGTATCCATCGCCACGACCACAACAATCTTTGTCGCCCCTCAACGACTTGTTTTGTGATAATTTAGAGTCTAACAAATCGCGATAAACTACAGACAAAATGGAGGGACTTCTCTTCAACGTCAACAACGGGTGCGTCCTAGCTTGGAGATGAGAGCTCCATGATACACGCGCAGCTTGTGACCAAGACTGACCCTGACAAACAGCTACGTCGAGGGTATTGTGCGAGGCTACCGCAACAGCCTTCTCACAGGCCCAGCCTATAACAACTTGACACAATGCGAGACGATTGACGGTGTGCACATCTGATCCTAACCCCATAGACGCCGTCATATACTGACGACTCTAGATCTCAAGCTTCAACTCGGCCCTGCTTATGGCGACTTCCTGGCCTCTCTCCCACCCAACCCTTCTACATCCGCCCTCGCAGCCAAGACGACCGACAAGCTCATCTCAGAGTTCCGATATGTCCGCGCCAATGCTGTCGGATCCCTCGCTACCTTCATGGACTACGTCACCTACGGCTACATGATTGACAATGTCGCCCTCCTCATCACGGGTACCCTCCACGAGCGCGACACTCGTGAGCTCCTTGAGCGATGCCATCCTCTCGGCTGGTTCGAGACCATGCCCGTCCTCTGCGTTGCCACCAACATCGAGGAGCTCTACAACAGCGTGCTCATCGAGACGCCCCTGGCACCCTACTTCAAGGGCAGCCTGAGCCACCAGGACCTGGATGAGCTCAACATTGAGATTGTCCGAAACACGCTCTACAAGAACTACCTCGAAGACTTTCACAACTTTGTCAACACCCACCCCGACATGGCTGGCACTCCTACTGCCGAAGTTATGTCTGAGATTCTCGAGTTTGAGGCTGACCGCCGAGCCATCAACATCACTCTCAACTCATTCGGTACAGACTTGGCCAAGGCAGACCGTAACAAGCTCTACCCCACATTTGGCAAGCTTTATCCTGAGGGAACCCTGATGCTCTCCCGAGCGGATGACCCCGAGGGTGTCCGCCTGGCCGTGGATGGTGTTCACGACTACAAGAGTTTCTTTGATGCTGTCTCGGTCGGTGGCGGCCCATCGGGCCCTGGAAACATGGGCGGCGGCTCCGGCGAGACCAGGACATTGGAGGACATGTTTTACCAGAAAGAGATGGAGATTTCCAAGGGCGCCTTTACCAGGCAATTCAGCCACGCCATCGTCTACGCCTGGGTCAAGTTACGAGAGCAGGTATGTTACCTTCCCTTGACTCCTCACTGAATGAATGACTCTAACAAAATTAGGAAATCCGCAACATCACCTGGATCGCCGAATGCATAGCTCAGAACCAGAAGGAGCGCATCGGCAACTACATCAGCGTCTTCTGATTTTCCTCGCGCCTCGTCAACACTTCCTTGGTCTCCTTTTTTAAGCATGATATTTGTGTAGTATAGCAGCAACTGTGAGCTCGTAATGGCACGGAAATAGTTCCGACACTGGCGCAAAAGGACAGAGACGGGTAGATGCAAAAGGCGGCATCATCGCTTCGTCTTTCAGGTGGCTTTGTATTGTACATAGAGAGAAACACGTTATTCTACAAAAACAACAGCACCGAGTCTCATCTTACAGCTCGATCTGCTCCTTCCACGTCGCGGGGGTGAGACCCAGCTTCTCAATCATGTGAGTCCAGCGCTCGCTCCCCCTCTCCCTGCGGTCCATGTACTTGAGCAGCTTCTGCCGGCGGTGCAGTAGCAGCCGCAGGTTGCGCCTGTTGTGCTTGTCCTTGTAGCCGCGGTTGATCTGGAGCGCCTGGGAGACGGTGCGGATCTTCGCCGTCAGGATGGCGATCTGGACCTCGGAGCTGCCTGTATCCGGGCCGGAGCGTTCGGGCATGGGCACCTGGTTGGGGCTGATGGACAGAGGTCTGGGCTTGAGGACCTTGTCAGTGTTGTGGCGGCCGAACTCGTCGACGATGCGTTGCACGTTGGCGTGGAAGCGGTCCCGAGCGCTGCTGTTGCTGAGCGAGGTGATGCGGCGCAGAGCTTCAACAGCCTTCTTGTGCCGCTGCTCGTGCTTCTTCAGCTTGTCCTCCTCAGATCCTGGCTCCATCTGCGACTCGACGACGCCAATCATGGGCTTGGTGAGGGTGTAGGCGTGCGTGACGGCCTCCTGGAGCTCCGACTCGGAGAGAAAGTAGTTCCGTAGCTCAGGAGACGTAGGGAGCTCCTGGGGAGTGGCGAGCTGGTTGCCGCTGGCGTCGACGGGGACCTTGGTAATGGCATCCTGACCAGCCGAGTCAAGCGACTCGATAAAGGGAGTCGTCTTGCCCTTGATGGGGTCACCCCAAGCCTCGTGGCGCTCCCGGCTGAGCTCCTCACGCCGTTGCACGTTGGCGGCCTTTCGCTGCTGCGCCTGAGCCCATCGGTAAGGGTCCTGCTTTGCTTTGCGCTTCTTCTCGCGCTGGGAGAGGTTGGCCGTCTGGACGAGGGGGAGGAAGTTGGGGGTTGCGGGCTTCGTCGCGGGTCGGAGGCAGACTGGGGAGCAATTGGTCAGCATTGATGGGCCGTGATAAGCAGATATGCGCGTGAGTATATAACATACGGTTTAGAGAGCCTAGGCGCGGCAACGCCGGTATTCTGGGGGGCATGGTTAAAGCATCAATCTGCAGCTGCTTTGATATCAGAGACTGATGAATTGCCGTTATGCAGCAACTCGCCCCAAATTTTCCCAGCAGCCAACGGCCGATGCCGAGCAGGGGACAGTTCAAGACCAAAGTGGTCTAGCGTATGAATCACGTGGAGATACTGCATCGCATCTCCATATCTATACACTACTCCACAAACAGACTAGCGTCGCCAGGGCCATCAGGGCTTCCACCACACACACTTTCGGGTCTCAAATTACCCCCGGCCTGGAACTTTTTTGCGACTCTTCGCACGAAACATCACGAACCGTCAGCCAACTTTTCTTCCTCCTCTCGCCGTCACTCCCTCAAGGACAACCCCCAGAATCCGTCAAGATGGCTCCCTCCAACCTGCCCTCCGTCATGAACGCCACCAGCCAGGACATTGAGATGCTCCTGGCTGCCCAGTGCCACCTCGGCAGCAAGAACCTCCAGGTGCACATGGAGAACTACCTCTGGAAGACCCGTCAGGATGGTGTCAACGTCATCAACGTCGGCAAGACCTGGTACGTTTTATTCTGCAATTTTTCAAGCGAGGGAGGGATATGTTTGGACAATTCGCGATTCGCGAATGGGATATTGTGAAGCTATTCAGAAGGAGGGGCATTGAAACGCGACGACAAGAACAACTTGCGACTTGCGCACAATCGCTAACAGAAACACTCGCAGGGAGAAGATCGTCCTGGCCGCCCGTATCATCGCTGCCATCGACAACCCCGCCGACGTCTGTGTCATCTCTGCCCGTCCCTACGGTCAGCGTGCCGTCCTCAAGTTCGCCTCTCACACCGGCGCCGCCCCCATCGCCGGTCGCTTCACCCCCGGTTCCTTCACCAACTACATCACCCGGTCTTTCAAGGAGCCCCGTCTGATTGTCGTCACCGACCCCCGCACCGACGCCCAGGCCATCAAGGAGGCATCCTACGTCAACATCCCCGTCATCGCCCTCTGCGATACCGACTCCCCCACCGAGTACGTCGACGTTGCCATCCCCTCCAACAACAAGGGTCGCCACGCCATCGGCTGCGTCTGGTGGATGCTCGCCCGTGAGGTCCTCCGCCTCCGCGGCACCATCTACAACCGCGAGACCCCCTGGGACGTCATGGTCGATCTCTACTTCTGTATGTCCATCACCCTCCTTGCCTCGAGTTCCCCCATGCTAACACACGGACAGACCGCGACCCCGAGGCCGAGGCCGAGGACAAGGTCGAGGAGGAGAAGCTTCCCGGTGTCGAGGAGGAGGGCCCTGCTGCCATCGAGTCCGGCTTCCAGGCCACTGGCGGCGACTGGGAGGCTCCCGCCGCTGGCTTCGCCGGTGCTGCCACCACGACCGGCTGGGACGGCGCTGCCGGTGAGGAGTGGGGTGCCGCCCCCGCCACCACCGAGTGGGCTGCTTCCACCGAGGCCCCCAAGGAGTCTCAGTGGTAGGTTACTGAGGCCCAGGGAGGCGACGGTGCCGAAGAGGCCACGCCGGCCTTTGACGCCGAACCCGACGTCGAGTGGTAAAGAAATCAAAAATACGACGGTTCACAAGACAAGAGGCGAGAAGAGAGATGGCGAATGTGGTTCAATCAAAAACTTATTCGGCGGCGTTTTCTCGACAAAAGGCTTGCTGACTTTACTATCCTGGAACCGAGGTTCAACTTGGCGGTGCTAATGAGGGAAAGATACTCTCCCCCCTTTTTCTTTGACCTGTTTTCCTTCCTTTTTTCTTCTTAGTGTCCTCCCTTTGTCGCTCTCTTGCATGTGTGCATGTCCAGGGGAATCACTGTTTCGTGGAGGAGAAAAAAAAAAGGGCCAAGATGAGATGAAGGATGGGGTGGAGAGGGAATGCCCTGCGACGCCAGGGGGGATGTACTTGATCGTTATCCCGCCTCTGTTCTGCGGTTTTTGATGCGAGAAGTTAACAAAAAAATATGAGTCGTCCAAGCTGATTCTAAACCATGAAAAAAAGATAAAAACGTGCCAATGAAGAGTAACTACTTGTAAAACTGTCATGTTTTGTGATTAGGGTTTAATGTAAATCACTACGAGAGACGGTGTGAATCCCAATGAGAAACAAGAAAAACATCCAAACCTCCAGTAGACGGCCGTAAAATCATATCACATTAGACCCCAAGATTGTCCAGATCTCATCGTGGTATCAATTCCGGGTTCAAACCCCCTTTATACTCCATCTACTAATCCCATATCCCTCTCCCATCATCCATTCATCAAGGCCCACGAAGCTTTCCTATGCTTCCCTCCCTCATTCATTAGCCTTACCCCAACCCAAACCCTGCCCCCCTTGGGCCATATCATATAACCCCGAGTATTCCCATGATAGTAAAGTATTAGGAACCAAGAGTGCGCATGAGACACCATCAACTCACGTTGTAGACGCGGCTGAAACCCCTTAGATGGAAAAAGTGTGTGAAACAGAAACCGAACAGTTGCCCAACTCCTTGCTTTATCCCGAATGCTGTGCTGATGATAACGATAATGATAATGATGGCTGTGTTAACTTGGACAGAAAAACAAAGGCTCCGCCAATGTGTGGTAATGCATAGTTCGCATGTGGTGACAGGAATATGGTGGTATATATTGAAGCACGCTGATGATGCTGTTCTGTTTTGTTCTGGTGGTGGTAAAATAGGCACCGTAAGTAAATGCAACTCCGTTGAGCAGGTGCGTCATGAATTCGTAACGTGTACCCATGTCAATGATGTATCAGGCGGTTTCTTGATAAAGAATCGAGGCCGTTACTCCAGCATCTCCGAATGCCGTCGAATTTCCTCATCACTCAGAGCGCTCATCCAGAGGCACCGCTCTGTAATGCCCTCGATGGGCTGGAACTTGTACCGTGTGCTGGCCTCCAGCAGCCGCAGCAATGTCTTGACAACCGCAGCCGCAATGCGACATCGCTCAAAGTTGATCAAGGGAGGCGTGGTAGGGGAGCCGGCGATCTCGGACGGTCGCTGTGCGTTATAGAGAAGGTCGTGCGTATAGATGCCCACAAAGGGGATACAGCCAGAGTCCGAGCCAACCTCCATCTCAGCACGGAGACTATAAAAGTTGCGCATGGGAGTCACCAGCTTCTCGAGGTCGTGTAACGTCTTGACGTCTTGGGGAGCCACTTGTTGCCATGTCTTGGAGAGGCGAGCAACTTCGTTACTAGACAGGGCCATGGTGAGCTGGGCTAGAGTCGCAAAGTTGCGGTAACGGCGACAGTGAGTTGCGATGTGGATGTACTTGGTGATACATCGCACTCTCTCATCAACGTTCTGCGTCAGGACGATCTCGGAAATGGCCCATTTCACCATAATGTTGAAGCGCGCAATCACCACCTCGACTCCGTGAGCTTCCGTATTACGCAGAAACTCCACCCATGACCGAGAGTCACTGCAAGTGGCATTCTTCCAGTTCATGTCAATGAGTTCCTTCCAATCAATCTCGTTGAGGGCATCCTTCTCGATCAGAGTAAACTGCTGAGCGAGAATCTCCGAGTCAAAGGCCAAGATGAACGGCAGGTGAGCAGAGAACTTATCGGATTCAGTAGGCTCAGGCTGAGGGGCCATTCGAAGAGCGTCTGTCGTTGCAAGCTGGGTATCGATCTGAACATATGGAGCTGTTGGGGTCGTATCTGGAGTCGGAAGGAGGGGCATTTGACCCCAGACTTGATCCTCATGCAACTCTGGAACCTTGAAGGACTGTGGAGGTGACATTTCCAAAGCTTGCACCAGGGTGATCGGGGGCGAAGGAGGATTTCTCTTCGGTGCTGGCGTAGGGGATCCTAGCGGATGGGCAGGCAGCTTCACCCGTGGCGAGAGGCTGTCTCCAAGGTGGGATTCCTCGTATTCCAGTGCATCCGCCGACATCTCGGACGAGAGGTCACTGTCATCATCGAGGAAAGACTGGTCCTCGGAGACCGTGGGTGCTGTATCACCGGGCTTGATGCCCTCAATGCTATCGGTTCTCTCGATAAAGTCGTAGGACGCATGTTGAAAGTCAAGTTCATCCCCAGGAGGAAAGCCAGTCTTCTGCGCTCGAGGCGTAGCATCATCGTCTGGACCTTCGAGAACAGACATGTTCGTCCAGGCACGAGCAGAAGCTTTGCCATGAGCATCGGGTGAATCTCGCTCCAGAATGGGGACAGACGAGTATGATTCTCGCGAGGTCTCAGACAAGAAGGACCTTGTCTCAGTCAAGGGTCGTTGAGGCGTCAAGTACCCGCCTTGCTGCTCGATCAGGGGTTCAGGCTCATCCTCGTCGGGGTCCAGCATGAATGTCTCTCTAATGAGAGGCCTCTCTCGGTGCTCCCTCTTCTCCTGTTCTTGTACCTCTGGCTCACCCATGGCAACATCGATTTCGCTCGGATTCAAGGATATTCCGGGAGACTGTGGGTTCATGGACAGACTGTATGTCTTCTTCTCCGGAAGCTTGCCCTCCAGCTTAGCCAGTGCAGATTCTATGCCGCCATCGTCATCGTCATCCGGGATTTGGGCAAGCTTCTGCGCTTCCTTCTCGAACGAGGGTCGCATCGCAGGCTTGGACGAATGCGTGCTGAACAGGGAAAGGTCTCGCTTCGGTGGCTTCTGTGCTAGTTGACCAAGAGAAAAGACCTCGGCTCTCGACTGCGCGTACTCGATTGAAACAACTTCACCTTTTGCAAAGGAGTCCACACGAGGGCTCTGAATAAAAGAACTCCGAATCGACTCCGAGTACGTCGTCAATGACCCAACTGATCTTGACCTTCTCAAGGTAACAGGGTCCAACTCGCCCACGTTGGTTGCGGCTCGCAGATCACCCCCTGGACGTCGTCGGAGAACGCGTAGAGGTTGAGGCACCGCCGCTTCGGGCTCCTGCTCCACCACAGATGCTCCAGAGCACGTTGTGGCATCGAAACTGCGAACCGTAGATTGGCGAGCATAACCGCTGGTGAATGAAGCGCGGCGATCTCGTACCATAGAGCTCAGCGACTGGTGCGACCTAGTTGATTTGTTGCGACGATGACTTCGGAATGAAACAGGGGGGTAATTGCGAAGACTTCGGTGTATCGTGGACAATGATGTTCGGTTCCTGTCCTCAGAAGCGCGAGCGCTGCTGCCCGGGGCCAAGGTATCGAGATCAGGAACAAATGGTGGTAGGGAACCTTCATCGAGCGATGGCCGAACAACATGCTGATTTAGCAGATATGACGAACGTCTAGGTGTTCCAGTTCCAACGGAGGGGCCAGGAGGCGTGGTTGGAGGCGTGGGATCGGCGCCGTTGAGCCTGAAGGTCTCGGCAAAGGCTTCAACCGAGGTGTTACTGTCCGGCACCATGTGCATAGCTGAAGGATCAAATGGCATCGTATCGTCAACGATCACAATGGACTTGCTCCCTGTGGTGATGGCCATGTCACTAACAGGGCGATGTCTCAGGTTTTGCGGTAGACTATCAAATGTGCTCGAGTCCATATGGGCGGCTGAGTAGTCGACATCTCTGAGAGCGGGTAGCGAGGAGCTGGGGGATGATATCGCCAGGGGCACGCCACGACGTTCGGCCTCGGCAGCCGCCTCCTGTCGCACCGCCGACTTGAAGTCTTCCATAATCTCGGCACCGAGCAAGTCGATCCTCACAGGTGGTCGAGATCCGCTCGGTCTTTGCCGACTCTGTGGGACAACGGCTGAGCCGGGGATGCGATTCGTTGTTGCGCCGCGCGGCCCGATGTTGTTGACGTTGATGAAGCTTCCCTGTGTAGGAGAAACACCTTGTCCTCTAGTGCTTAGGGCTCGCCGTACACTTCCGAGAAGCTTCTTCATGCCATGACCAGACATGGCACCTGCAGGTGTTCGTTCTTTGACCAGGCTCTGGCTCTCAGGGTGGAGCGTAGCAGTCTGCCTCTGACTGCCGACAACCTCTTCGGGCTCGATATCGACGAATGCCTGGCCAGGAGGCAGCAAGTTGCCCCGGACAAGGCTTCCCGCATACGGAGCGGTCATCATGAACTCCTGGTCCTTGAATGACAGCTTGTCAGAGCTGTGATCCCGTAGAGAGTCAGTCAAGCTGTTGTTGCGCTTATGCGCCGGTTGAGGGCGAACTCGCTTCCCAACCAGAGTACGTGGTGTGGTTGCGACTGGTCCTGTTTGGTTGTAGACTGAGCTCGATACTGGATGAGCGGCCAGAGGGTTTGTCTGATGATGATGATGAGTAGCCCGTATTACCTTGTTGGGGAACGAGCAAGACACGATGTCCAGGCTTGTCATGCTGATTGGGGAGGCCTGCTCTCCTCCATCGGCGGGATCCTTGATAATTTGACCTTCGGGCGTACTTGGGCGGTCTTCCAGAACAATTGAACCTCCTACATGACCCGCTCTTGAGATATCGGCGATGAAGCTTGTGCGCTCAGCAGTGCTCTTCATGAGCGGCAGTAAACTCTCGAGCTGGGGAGGCTCTCCATCCTCCCGGTCCCAAAACGTCGGGTCCAAGTCAGGATCTCTGTGGCCGGCAATGCCACCAGGCGCAATGGGGACGTCGGAGTCGAGCGAGTCGTCGAAAGCAGGGCCATCCCAGTAGAGTGCGCAAACCCTGCGCCAACATTTCTTGAGCTCGCCGAGAATCTTGAGCTGTACTCTTCGGGATCGAGAGCATTGAGACAACTCTTCTACAAAGTCGTTTAGCAACTCGCAAAAGGTCGATCGAAGGTTGTGGTCCACAACAAAGTCATCCATGAAGTAGTTGAGAATCCAATGTCGCAGAGCCACAAACGTCCGAACGCGTACAACCATGCCCGTCTCATCGTCGCGAGCTAAAGCCCACTTCAGTCTTGCAATAAGCATACGTAGCAGGTCTACGGATGCAAGAAACGCGCGAAAGGTCAGAAAGAAGTCAGAGATGAGTTCGTAGTCTAGGAAACTGGGCGATGTGATCTCGGCGACAAGTCGTGGTGGCGTGGCAGCTATGACAGCCCCAGTTGCAGGAGAGTATTTGACCAAAGTTCGATCGTCGCATGCCGGCTTGAAGGTAAGGTCGTCGAACATGGCGGGTTCGACTTTGGCATTGGACTGGTAGGTAGGGCGGGCAGGTTGTGGGATTCGAGGGGACGAGGTGATGTGGGAGGTCGAGGAGATGTTGCGGGAAAGCCGCATTACTGGGACAGCCAAGGAGCTTGGCCGTCTCGTCGATGCGAGATCTGGATGGGAGCTGTTAAGGATGCCCTGAGGGCGGTTCAGCAGCGAGGCGCTGCTGGAGCGGAACTCCTCTGTGGGAGCGTAGGAGGAACCTCGAATCATTGGTGTGCCTCTGACTGTAAACCGGGGAGTTCCAATTCGCCACGAAGGGATGTTGATGTCGAGAAGAAGGCTAGAATCAGGATCACAATCTTCCATAGTCCGGGGCCGATGCTCGTCTCCCGGCTTGGAGATGACGATTTTGAAGGCCCCAGGCTCCGAGTCCTTGGCGGCGGAGACCTCTTGGACCGTGCTATCGGAGAGAGCGCGTCGGTGTTTCACAGGCCGCTGAGGACTCCGGGCATCGGGGTCAAAGTAGGTCTTGGTGCCGTTGAACGGCGTAGCCTCCGGGGTCGGCGTCCACTGGCTGATGTGCAACTCGCTACTCTCGTCCTCGACTGGCTTGTTGTGAGGGAGAGCATCCAGGCCTGCGGTGCTGGGCGGAGTGACGGGGAAGACGAATTGAGGTTGGGGACATCGCTGGAAAGCAGGGCGAACTGTCGGCCTGGAAATGAGTGTCAGCGACTGGTGAGCGGTGGATATGTCAGGGCGAGCCTTCGAGGACTGCGCCCGGTAGCAATGTCGGGGTGTGTTTGGCAGATGGAATCGCAGAGAGGGACTGGCTGCAACGTCTCTCCTCAATCGCAGGGAGAGCTGTAAAGCGGGGACGTGGCTGGGACGGCAGCATTCCAGTCGGGAGAGCCAGTGAGGCGCTAGATGCAGTCGGGATAATTGACATGGGACGAACAAAACCTTACCTTAGATATATACGACCATTGTTCCCGACATTTGCGACGGTGAATTGACGGCCCTCACGACCTGCTGACCCACCATCTGGGGTAATTTCCCATCGGGAAAGACTACCCTGATTGTCCGAGTCGATATCCTTGAAACTCTTTGGTGTGAGCTTTCTCTGGTGCGATCTTCGCTCGGACAGAGGAACCAAGGGTTTCGCGGCAATCGTCGTGGTCGCTGGGGGCATTCGCGTGATGACAGTGGACCTGACAGAAGGCCACTTGCTGGGTGTCAGAGCGTCTCTGCTGGGACTGGGGCTGGAGGTTTGGTCTCCCTTGAGCGAGGCGACGGCGGTTTCGGGTCGAGCAGGGTGGTCGAGGTGAGTCGAGGCCGAGTGAGCCCTCGCTCTCGTCGACGTTGGATCCTTGACCGGGGGACGCGACGAGATGGGTACGGGGGGCAGAGCGCTGAGGCCAGACGCTGGCGGCAGCGGGTCTGCGGTCGAAGGCTCCAGGACCTCCATGGGCACGGCCGCGCTGGTCGCTGTCGCGCGTTGGCTGTCGTCAGGAGAGAGGGCAGAGCCGACGGTGCTCAAAGCGACAGAGAAGCTGTGCGATCAAGGCATCGAGTTAGCAGCGGGCGTCAGAGATAGATGAAGAAGCCGGCGCGCATGGTAGTGGGGGGGATGAGGGGGGTTAAAGAGAGACGATAGAGCGCGAGACACAATGGAAGACAAAGCAAAAGGAGAGACAGTGACGGTTGCGAGCAAAGCAAACAATTCAAGAGGGAAAGGAGGAAGAAGCGAACGCGGCGAAGCCGAACTGGGGATGATGGGTTAAGACGGAGTCGAGTGTTTGCTTGGACCATCCACCATCAACAACGTTTGATTGCCTTGTTATTGCTAGTCCATGGTAACACTCTGTAATTACCCAGCCAAGGCCTGGTCGACTGATGTCATTGTGAGAGAGTAGACTTACCCGACCAATCCATAAAGTAGTTGAGAGATAATACAATCTTGCTTGTAATGCGGAATTCGTGAACAGAGCGGCCAAAGGCGTTGTAGTTGTAGTATGGGGGTTTTTGTTTCCGTCGCTGGATTCAGTTGCTGATCGTCAACGTCGAGCTGAGAATGGAATGGAGGTTGAGTTGGCGCAGGGGAGGGGTGCGGAATGGCAAAAGAGCCAGGCAACTCGACACAGCGCTACGCTCGCTATTGAAAATGCGACAGCTAATAACACGCAAAGCAGTTGAATAAAACCCTCCTTGCAGCAAACCAACAAAAGAGGAAAAGGAAAAGGAAAAGGAAAAACGAGGCTGATCGAGAGGCAGGGAAAGACCCGAATAACGGGGGAGGCCGAGGGGAGATGGCGCTGGTGCTGGATACTAAGTATCCACCCAAAAAGGCAAAGGTATGGACTGCCTTGGCCGGGGAGGGTGTGGGGCGGAACAAAATGGCAGTTCTGGATCGAAGGTAGCCGGTACCTATGCCAAGGGGCCTATCGAGTGAGTCCCCCGGTACTGGGCACTTTGAGTGCCGTAATCCTGGATGCCCAGGTGCAATTAGGGCAACCCAGCGGAGGGGTTACGGCGGGCTTGTTGGGTTGCTCTCCCGAGGTATGCCTGCACCGGCCGTTGATTGGTGGCTTGGCTGGAAGCTGACTTGCGGCTTTGCGTGAACTGTTTGCCTCTGTAGACGCAATTAAATTAAATAATAGAGACTGTGCTTGAATACTTCATCTAAGACCATTTGGTGTTACTTGTTGGAGTTTTGAGAACCTAAAGAAAGCGTGGATATTGCTAGGTCATGAACTGCCCATGGCGCCGGACATGACAGGGATCCGACGCTACACGCGATGTTGTACTTGGTACCTGCAGCTGCACCTCCAACGGTCCCGTCTCGTCACCAAAAACCCGCTTCCGTTGGCCTGCGCGTCTCGACCAGCCACCGGCCCTTTAATCAACTAACAAGTAGACTCTACTTGCTCCCTGCCATGCTTTGACGTTGCAGCAAATACCGGAGGCGGAAGGTCAAAGCACAAGAACCTTCTGCAGCCCTCCCGCCTTCGATTGTTGTTCGTCCGAATCTCTCTGGTATAGAGTTTCCGTAGTCTGAGAGATTGGGCGGTGGTGGAGTCTGGACTTGATGCCCAGTTGTTGATCATTTGAAGTCTGAGAGATACAGTACGTGCACACAATATCATAATTACAGTCAATGGTGGTGCGCTTTGCAAATTTCGACGCCTTCCATTGTAAGATAGAACCCATGACCTCTTTGGCTGCTGGTGCTACTGCGCGTGCATGATGCATGAGCCCCATTTATCACCAACTTTTGATTCTTACTCTCTCTACTGTACCAACACCATGATATCAGGATTCATTCTCATCACATCATCCTGTGCGTGCGCATCGGCAATATTCACATTCGTTCCCCTCACGCTCGCTACCTTACACGTGTGAAAAGCCGCACGCTAACCAGTTCTGAGCCCAAAAAAGACGAACCATCTCTCGTCCCCGCCAACTTTGACTCGGCACCGACTGCCCGGGCGCCGGGGAAGCGTGCCGCCAACGAATCACGACGGCTTCCGCAAGGTTGTTGGCGACTCGGCCGCGATGCTAACGTAGGAGGGTTTAGGGTAAAGGATTCCAACCTGGGTCACGAACGTGGAATATGCAAACAAGAGAAACTATTGCATGTTCGTCCGCTCGTCTTAACTCCATGTAAATCATCGTGCATCTGCTTGTTGCGGCTCTTGAACGCCTGTCTCTCATGACTTGTCTCCATTCCCACATGGCTCTCAAGCCTCGTCCGTCTGTGGGCCGCCCAGTTCTTCACCAACCCGCATCTTCTTTTTCTACACATCACGCAGTAGCTCGAGCTGGACGGTACTGTACACTGAACCGCTCAATGACTCTGCATGGCACTAGGTTGACTAAGTAGGTTTCTACGGCTTCGAAAGAAACACCGCCACCCACTGATTCATGATCGAGATTCATGTAGCAACTGGATACCGAGGTGATCACGGAAACAAGTCAACCGGTATAATGCCTTTGTATGGAAACACTTCAAATTGCGTTCTCACGACACTGTATCGCATAACTACCAATGATCCTAAGCTCAGAAAGTGCCGAAAGTGCGGTCAACTTTTTAACCGCCATAAACCAAAACACCTCAACTCTACAAACCCTACGAGTCATTCACCGTCCGTGTGAGCGCTTCCGGCGCGTACAATACCCAGTAACTAGACATCCCTCCCGCCGAGTCAGCGGGGTCCCGTCATGACAGTTTACGTGCTCACCGATCTCGTGAATGCCGGCATCTCCATGACCAACTTATCGTCGCCGATTCATGACTCTGTGTAGATCGCATCCCTGTCGAGTCAACTCCATGTGGTTGGTGACAAAACGCCCGCGCCGCTGAACCGCTCCAGTTGTGGAACCCAGCCACCTGTGCCGATCCTTGAGGTCCATTGCCGAAGTGAGACATCGAAGCCTGAAAAATGCCATGAATCCGTTCTCGCTTGTTCTTCATGCTTGGAATGGCAGGGCTGGACTTGTACCATGCTTGTCTTCTTTAGCCCGCTTGAGCAGACAACCATGTGATCAGGCTGGAGCTGATATGCCTCACAGTAAAAACAAAACGTGGGATTCATGCATGATTGAAGGGGCCAGCAACATGTTATTCAAGGTGCGTCAAGTTGTTCAACTTGGAACCTGCTCTAGAGCTCTCTATCAGACCCCTTCTTCTCCACTGTCTCAGGTCTCAAAGTGTATCCATCTATTCAACCTCTTTGTAAATCCCTAGTCCCATCTCAGGAACGCATCTCCTGGATGTTCTCCACCAGCAGCTCTGTAAATGTCTCTACCACGTTCGACTCTGGTCCGCCCGCCTTGGCCTCAAAGATGCAGTCGAGCACCGATTTGATACCCACTCCCACCGCGTCTGAGCCCGTCCGCTGGTGAATCTCGTTGATCGCCGCATTCACATCTCCAGAGTTAAAGACACGAGACTCCTGTAGCACCGTCGACAGCTCCCGTAGGTTGGACACGGCAGGTACCGCCACTTTCTTGGCAAAGTCCATGTCAATCTCGAGCATCTTGAGCACTGACCTCTTGGACGTGGTTACAAACACCAGGAGACGGTGGCCCTACAATTGGGTTAATCCAGATACATCGGTGACAGGTCGGAGAAGTCACTTACCTTGGGGGGTTTGGATACGATCAGAGTAGTCAAGGCTTCAAGCATAGTGTTGGAGAAACGCGGTCCAATGGGGTTCCATCCAATCATGCGCTCAAAGTCATCGAGGATCAGAATACTAGCAGGTGACTTGTAGGCGTCCGCAAAGGCCTTGTGCACGTAGTCCTTCTTGGCAAAGTCGTCGCGGTATCCGACCAGGTCTGCCGGCGTAACCATCTTGACAAACGGGAATCCAGATTGCATCGCAATCTGCGCCGCCAGAGCCGTCTTGCCCGACGCCTTGGGCCCGTGGAAGAGAACTGAGGTGCTGAACTTATTGGGGTCGTCCTTGATCATACCAACCACACGCATCATCTCCTGAATCGTGTGATCGATATGAGGCGCATAATGAATAATACCAAGACGGAGAGCTTCTTCCAGCTCCGCCTCAGAGACACCATACGCGGGCCGGACTTCAGTCAGTGCACTCATAAAGTCCTCGCGTTTGACCTTCATGTTGGCAACGTCCTGCTTCACGGCCGCTAGCTGACCAACCTCGGTGTGCCGGGAAAAGGCGAAAGACGCCGCCGCCTTGACCAGACCGTTTAGTTCAGCACCCGAAAAGTTCTTTGTCAATCCAGCCAGCTCATCCAAGTCGACGTCGGAGCCCAGGAGTCCGTTGGTTTTCATCTTGGACGTGTGGATCTTGAGAATCTCCAGACGGCCCTCCTCATCAGGAAGCGAGATTTCCAGGTGCACCTCCAGACGACCAGGTCGCAGCAGGGCATCATCGATCATGTCCTTGCGGTTGGTCATTCCGATCAGGAGGATATTGTTGAGCTGATCCACACCATCGAGCTTGGAAAGAAGCTGGTTCACCACGCTGTCACCAACACCGGTGCCACCGCCAGCCCCTGATCCTCGCTGCTTACAGACAGCGTCCAGCTCATCAAAGATGATGATGTGCAGACTGCTCTCATCGCCCTTCTCCTTGTACTCCTTCTCGGCGTCTGCAAACAGTTTTCGAATGTTCTCTTCTGATTGACCGACATATTTGTTGAGCACTTCAGGACCATTGATGACCTTGGGTGGTCGGGCGTTCAACATCTTGCCAATCTGTCTGGCAATGAGCGTCTTTCCTGTTCCAGGAGGACCGTAGAGCAGCATTCCCTTGACATGAGGAATACCGATCTTGGCAACGAGACCGGGAGGGAAGACACGAGAGGCAAACGCTCGGCGGAAGATGGTAGCGAACTCGTCACCCAAACCACCGATACCCATGTCCTCAAACTTGAAGTCGGGAGCGAGAATGGCGTTGGAGTTGGGCTTTGACATGGAGGGCTTGAGGTTGAAGTCGCCCTTTCCGTCGCGGTGGAAAAGCACACGAGTCTGGTTTGTCAAGATACCCCTGGCATGGGGTTCTCTATAAACCTTCTTGCTCGAGTCATCCGAAGACATGGCCAAGTCGGTCAAGCCAACCGTCTTGACGATGATGAGGAGGGGAATGTTTCGGACGTCCATGAGAATGCGCTGGCCGGGAGAGAGCACCTGGTTCTGATATGTGTCGTTGAAGATCTTGGAAAGCTCGTCCTCGTCGTAAGGGACCTCGGTCTTCTTGTTGGGGGATGCAAAGCCAATCTCCAAGTCGAGTGACCCAAGGTACGCCTTTCCTCCCGATGAGAATGGATCGTAGACCTCTCCGGTGAACGAGTCTCTCATGGTAATACCCGCCCACGATCGCTGGGGGTCTGTCAGGCTGATGCAGCCTCGGGGAAATCCGGGAACAGGTTTCGCTGTGACAACATATTCACCGACGGGTTGCCCGCCTCGAAGCATAATGTATAGATCGGATCCATCGCGATTCGGAGGGAAGTCCTCGGGGCAAACGGCGCACCTTTGGAACGTAAGTTAACATTGCTATCGCGAGGTCTTGTGGATAAGGGAGACGTACAAGTTGCCGTAGATCAGTCTTGACTGTAGGGATTTGTCTGTAACCTTTTCGACTCGGAGCGAAACTTGTCGACCAGAACCGGACGATCCTCCAGGAGCCTTCTCGCCGTATCGAGGCTGGCCGCCGCCTCCGCCTTGGTATCCTTGAGGAGGCTGCTGTTGCATCCTAGGGTCGCTTTGTCGAGGGGAACCGTAGCCCTGCTGTTGCTGAGAAGGGTCGCCTCCGCCATAAGGTGCTCGAGGAGGAGGTTGCTGGCCTCCACCTTGGGGTTGTCGTGAGCCGCCCATGAAGCCGCCGAAGGGTAATTTGGACATGGCGGCGGTGGGAGGTAGGTAGATCAGGATTGGGTGCTGCAGAGAGGATTGAGCTGCGCTGCAACTAGTCGTCAATGATAGTGTCGAGTCGAGGTTTGAATTAGGGGAGTTTTCGTAGTGTTAGGTTGTAAAAGACAAGTTTCAAGCGGAAACTTGAAGCGCCATGCTGTACATGTACGGAGTAGGTAGCTTCAGCCTTGACGCTGACGCCGACAGAGGGGCGATTCTACAAGGGGTCGACACTGACCTAATACTAAAGCGGGTCTAGCGTTTATGTCGGTGTCCCGTCCCTTTCGGCCCCGCATTCCGCGAGACACAAAGCTTCTGGCTCTGAGCTCGTCGTCGCAAATGATGATGCTTGATTCCACAACTCCAGTAATAGCATCAACATGCCTCTGTAAGTTCTATACCCTTATTTCTAATATCTTTGTAAGTGTGGTACTAACCAGCAATAGCCATCTCCTCGGCAAGAAATCATGGAACGTCTACAATGCAGACAACATCGCCCGTGTCCGTCGTGATGAAGCGGCCGCAAAGGCCGCCGAGGAGGGGGAGGAGCAGCGCATGCAGGAAATTGATGCGCAACGCCGACTAGCTATCCTACGTGGTGAGACACCTCCACCTATTGAGGATGCCGAGCCATCTAGATCTGATGAGCCGCCTGCTCGCGGGGTTGCACAACCTGGCAGCATGAGGCGCAAACGAAAGCGACCAGGCGAGGACGATACCGACTTTGAGATGCGAATAGCGAAAGAGAGCGACAATACGGCCATGACCAAATCTGAACCCGAGCGAAAAGCTACGAGTACCGCGCCAATTGTGGACCATGCCGGGCACATCGATCTCTTTGGCGACGAAAAGGTCAGGGCACACGCTGAGAAAAACGAGGAGGCAGAGCGGGAGGCCAAGAAGAAGAAGCAAAGCTACGAGGACCAATACACTATGCGCCTGGTCAACGCTCCCGGAAAGGATGGCATCCTACGACCGTGGTATTCTCAGTCCGATGCAGCAGCTCCCGACGCCTCGTCTAAGGATGTCTGGGGCAATCAGGATCCGAAGCGAAAGGAGCGTGATGTCCAGCGGACAGTTTCCAACGATCCGCTTGCCATGATGAAAAACGGGGCGTCCAAGGTGCGAGAGCTCAAACAGGCGCGGAAGAAATTCATGGAGGAGAGAAATGAAGAGATGAGACAGATGCGCCGCGACGAACGACATCGGGATAGACGAAGGCGGAGACATGAAGAGAGGGACAGGAGTAGGGAAGGAGAGCGGGATAGGAGTCGGGAGGGGGGAAAGGAAGGGTCCTCGATACGTCACGAAAGGAGTCGAAGCTCAAGAGAGAGGCATGACCGTGACCGTCACGGGGAGTCGGATAGGCGGAGACATGATCGCCGAGAGAGGGAAGAACTGAGGGATGTTGGGAGGAAAGGAGACGACCGACATGACAGACATGGGTCCAGATTGAAGAGGGAGAGTTGATCGCAGATCAAGAGACATGCGATTCGTCACGGCAAAGCGCGACACTAATAACAACACTCACGAGAAAAGACATGATATATAGATACGCAGACTAAGATACCCCTTGATTACCGACCTGACGACCCTGAGATCACTCTTGATGTCTAGCATGAACCACACCCCACTCATCACTCCTCTACCCACGGCAACCGAATCTCAACAGGCTGCAAATGGCTCTCACACATCTCAACCACCTTCTTAGCCTCTAACTTGCTCAACGCCTCCCTAACCAAGGCAAACGTCCCCTCGCTCAGCCCCTCCCTGCGATCGCAATACACATCTACACCCTCCTTTGTAAACATGGTCGGCGCAAACCACGTCACCGCCCATCGCTCCCTCACGCCCTCTGGCGTCACGGCCTCGCCCCAGCCCAGCACCTCCCAGTGGCTGCCCGCGATCATCAGCCAGCCCTTGCCGCGCCAGTCCCAGCCGTTGTCCGACGCCTGCGTGTCGATGCCCTCGATCGACTTGCGCACCGTGTCCTTGGACGTCGGCTCGTACTCGACCAGGTCGTCCAGGCGCGGCCGCCCGTCAGAGTTGCCCGGGAGGAGCTTGTATGATATGCGCACGTTGCGCGCGTTGCGCCACATGGCGAGCGTCGTGTGCGTGACGCTCCAGGTCGCGACGAGCCAGTCGAGGGGGGGCGCCGTCGAGGGAGCGTTTTCGGGCCTCGAGACATATTTCGAGGGCGGGACGAGCTTGATGGGTGCCGCGTCGGATGCCATTGTGATGCGAGTTGTGGTGTTTTGACGTATTGACGTAAGCTTAGTAGGTATGCCAAAGTGGTTTTGCAACAAATGCACGCTGTCTTATGTTCACTCGGCTCTGGTGGAAGAGTAAGATGAATAAGGGTGAGTGTTTAGAGCTTGAATGTAACAGCAAGTAGGTATCAAATTACGGAGTAGCTACTAATTGAAATCAAGGAAATGAAACGTGCCAGGCATAATAAAAGCCACATTCTTATCTGGACTTCTTAACTATTATTGGATCCGCGTGCCGATCTTGCCAAGAGGCCCAATCATAGCAGATCTTTTCATTCCGTCTTCAATGCGACACTGTTAGGTATCAATTGAGTGCACTCGGGCTTCCAATTTGTCCTGCTTCAATTGGTAGATCAGAGATGTGATGTCACAAGGCTTGTTCTCCAACTTCAGATTTTAGCTCGAGCCTCACTTTCAGTCTATGGTTGGCGACGCTTCTCTATCTCGTCAACTTGACATCAAGCATGACAACTCGTTACATAGTGTCACAATATTTCTGTCATCAAGCTTATAGTTTTTACCTTTTAACTCCCCCTTTTCCGCGTTCTTCTAAACGAACTCCAAGTTCCTCGGTTCCCAGCCACACCTAGCTGAGCCTCATCAACTGCCGACCCCGCCACAGTCAGTCCCCGCCAAGCTTTGAACCCCGGATTTTTACCAAAACGCGCCTCGCTTTTCTCCTCCCACCTCGTCTCACTTCACTCAACCTTGTCCATCTTACCCAACGATATCAGATACCCCCATCTACGCATCTATTTCAGTTTTGATTAATCAGTCCGGCGCGCGCATCATATTTCACTGCGCTCACCATCAACCACTTCCTTTCGCTCCCGCTCGACCGCCGCTTCAGGCACAATGGAACCCATCGCTTCACCAACCGAAGCCGATATCGACGCCGCCGACGATGGCCTCATGGCCCAGATGGGCTTCTCCTCCTTCGGCGCCGCATCTCCCCCTTCTAAACGCCGTCGCTATAATCCCAATGCCGACGCAGCTCTCCCGCCCAGACCCGCGCCATCTTCAGCAACCGGCGCAAACTCCACAGCTCTCGGCTCAAACACCGACGAGATCCCGCTTGATAACGAATCCTCCGAGACCATGCACCCGCCTGCGCAAGCGCGTCCGGCTAGTCTTCCGCAGCGTCCCGCACCGGCACAAGCACCGCGCCAAGGACAGCACTCAGCGCCCCATGAGAAAAGGGATACTTGGTACGTTGGGTACTACGATCCCATGTCAAATGAGAATCCCTGGGAGAGGCTTGAGAAGGCGCGCGGTCTGGAATCTCGCGGCACGTGGATCCCTCGCGGCGCAGGTCGTGTTGCGGCGCCGACTGGTGCTGCAGAGTGAAGCACCAGCTTGACTATCTACGGAGCGACCTTTGTTGGATGTGTTAGACTCAGCACTAGCTCTCAGCTTGAAGACGCCAACAACTACGAGACTTCTTTGCTTCACCACCCAGCACACGTACTCGTGGGTTTCAACAGATGTTCACATCATGACCGAACCTCATTGATCAGCACGTGGTTAGTCACATGACCTCGAAACAGGGGTAAATCAACGTCCCCCAAGCACCACCCATCCCACCCCGACGGGACCTTACTACTACGCCGCTATTGCCCTGGATCACATGATGATACAAGTCTACACTGGCTTGTTAATGGTCTGGAGGGGCGTGGGGAGCCATTGAATCACATCTACGGGGGGGTTATCACATCTGTCAGTCTTGGGAACACACCGTCCAGGAGGGCAAACGAGACCTTGATTGATACGAAACCGTTACACTCCGGACTCCGGCTGAAATATCCGCAAAGAAATCCTTCCCTAGACTCTCTGTCCTCCCTGGAGAGCAGCCTGTCTGCTGGTTCAGCCTGCCGCGTTACCCAAAGGAGCAATATCAATATCGATACCTCCCCCGAATAGGACAAGCGCCTCAAATACACAGTGTCTTGACAGACCGTCGTTATTCCCAGTCTCGTCCTTGGTCCAGTGGTTCCCAAGACACTCTCTTCGACAC
>JAJODA010000005.1:0-40252 GCA_021730345.1 Fusarium cicatricum | reverse complement strand
CGGTTTAATCATTTGGGTTTTAACTCAATTTAATGGACCTTGCGCTGACACTCACAACCTGAATAGCTTCATCAACCATCACCATGGCGTCCGCTCTCCTCCGCACCACCCCCGCCCTCCGCGCCGGCCTCCGTGCCCGCTCCGCGCCCATGGCCGCCATGGCTACCACCAGCTTCGTCCGCACCAAGGCTACTCTTCCCGACCTCCCCTGTACGTCCCCGCGTCCACAGCTCTGAAGCAACATGGCTAACCTCTCTAGACGACTACGGCGCTCTCGAGCCTCACATCTCGGGCCAGATCATGGAGCTCCACCACTCCAAGCACCACCAGACCTACGTCAACGGCTTCAACTCGGCTACAGAGGCCCTCGCCGAGGCCCAGCACAAGGGCGACGCAAAGGCCGCCGCCACACAGGCGCCTCTTCTCAACTTCCACGGCGGCGGTCACATTAACCATTCCCTCTTCTGGGAGAACCTCGCCCCCAACGGCAAGGGCGGTGGTGGTGAGCCCGAGGGCAAGCTTCTGACTGCCATCAACGAGGATTTTGGCTCCTTTGACTCCTTCAAGAAGCAGACAAACGCCACCCTCGCCGGCATCCAGGGCTCCGGCTGGGCCTGGCTTGTCAAGGACAAGAACTCGGGTACCCTCTCCATTGTCACTCGTCCCAACCAGGACCCCGTCACTGGCACCCTCGAGCCTCTCCTCGGCATCGACGCCTGGGAGCACGCCTACTACCTCCAGTACCAGAACCGCAAGGCCGAGTACTTCAGCGCCATCTGGGAGGTCATCAACTGGGGTACCGTGGGCAACCGTTTCGAGAAGAACTAAGTTAGCACCAATATGAAAGTTAGGAGAAGCGAAATAGCCAAAAGAACAAGGGGGAATTAACGCATTGAGGGTCATGTACCACGAACCATGCGTAAGGTAGACATATTTGTGTGTCAAGGTACCGAGTGTATAGTACAGCGAGATTCAGAATCGAATCACCGTGGAGTCAAATACAACCTGTGTCCCAGAACTTGTTCGCATCATGAATCGACTGCCATATTGGCCACAATCCTATAAACTCGACACAGGCCAACCTGCCATCAGCCTCGGCATATCAAACAACTCGCCTGGTCCCGTCCCAAACACCATTCTCTCAAGTCTGCTGACATCTCGCCAGCCCTTGGTATGCTGCGAGCTCCGCCGGATACACGTCCTCAAAGATGTCTGCCGCGTAGCTGTACCAGTCTTTATTGGCGTCGGAAGTCCTGGCCTCAAAGAAGCGAACGTACTCCCACCAAGCGGGATAATCTCCCGCACAGTCCCAGCCCAGGATCCATGTAATTGCATCGTTACAGACCACAATGTTCCTGGGACAAAGCGCACCATGCGTGAGCACAGTCCGGTAGTCAGTCCGGAATTGCGATATCAAGGCCTGAGCCACCCCCTCGGGCACAGTGTCATACAGAGTCGACATGAGAAGCGCCATGAACTCGTGCTGCCCGGGATCTCTGCGGATGGCATAGTACGTGTGCTCTGCATGCTGGTCAAGGAAAAGACTGTAGGGACCGGACTGTACCGATCCCACACGGGTCCTGTGTCCTATGGCTGTGTTGCGCATCTTGTTCAATATGTTGCGGAGCTGCCGAGCAAATTGATACTTTAGCTGCTTCTTCAAGCCAGGCCAGATATCCTCGAGCAGCTCCCCCCTCACGATGCGTGAGATGGCACCGCCACTCTCAGAAATATCGCCATCATGAACAGACAGGGGGAACGCTCGGGTGTGGCCGAGTTGTGACAAGGTCTCATGCAGAACCACACCAGCCTGCGAGATGCGAAAATCGTAAGTCTTGACGACAGAAACACACCCTTTTTTGGCATAAGGCTGCAAGCAGAAGGTCAAGGTTCGGTTCTGGAGAAGGGACATGAGGTACTTGGTGTCCCGATCGGGGACGGGCGCTGGGACAACGTTAGGTAAGGATGCTACAAGTTGAACTCGAGTTGACTCACCCGGGCCAAGAGATAGAATCTTGGTGTAGTGCAATGTTTTCTGAACTTTCCGGCTTTTACCCTTTCCACTCTTTGCGCCACCGTCGACAGCGCTGAGAGGACGTTTCGAGGAAGCATAGGAACTGAGCGTGAGGGCCAATGGTCCAGTCTCAACATGCTCCGTCACAGTCGCAGTCGCAGTGGGCTTCATGAGAAGGAGTGAACCCTGCCCAGAAGGATCTGGGGTAGGCTGACCGCCTTCAGGTCTTTGTTCCTCCTGCAGAACCCGTGAAGCGCGCAGCGAAGCATCACTCACGGGATTGCAGTTCGCCCCGCTGACTGGAGGAGGGGGGCTGCTCTCGATCTTGATCACCGGCGGCGGCTTCGATGCTTCCTCCTCGGCAGCCTCAGCGAGCATTCGGGCCCGTTCAGGGTTCATCATCTCCACGCAATCCGTGTGTGGAACGCTCGTACCGAGGGCAGATAGAGACATGGCTCCAAGCTTGCAGCAGGTGGTTCAAGGAGAGAATCCTGGAACAGGCAGAAGTGAAGTCGAGGGTCCAGTTCAAACTGGAGATCAGAGCTCTGCAAGGTCTGTACGAACAAATGCCCTTTGCAACGAAAGATAAACGAACAACGAGGTGTGAAGAGTTAGTTGTGAAAGACGAAGGTGAGAAGAGTGAAAACAGTCGAGGCCACGAGATGTACAGCGGGAAACAAACCAAGGCGTTTGCTCCTTCCTTCTTTCCTACCTTGCCTTGGGGCAGATAGGTAGCCAATCACGGTAGAAGACTGGTGTGTAACGTAAGGTAAAGCAAAATCGAGCTGGCACCCGCCAACACTGTCAAAATTCATTACATCCTTCCCTAGGATCGCACCCTGATTGGAAGGTAACAAACCCCCTTCTGCCATTGCGTCAACCTAGCTGTCATGAGCCGAAAGTGATGCCGCCGGGCTATCATCCCTTTCTTTCTCTTGCACCGAGCTCAAGCCTCATCACTCAGCTTCGCCTTTGGCGGCCCAAGTTGAAGTCCCAATACGAATTGGACGGGTGCGTCACTTGATCAACTGAGCGGCACCCAGGGTTCCAGTGATCCTCTTCCTCTCCATATGGCCACATGGCGATGAAGAGCACTTCGTCTGGCGGACAAGGCTGTGGCTGCTTCCAAGTCGTCCACCCAAGAGTGTCCATGAGCTGCTGCACTACAACCCGACCAGCTTGGACCGCATCGTCCACCTTTCCCTTGTCCGCATACTCTCTGTTGATTCTGTAGCTACTTGATGTCGATCCGGATGCCTCTAGCAAGCGACTCCGAACCAAAAAGATGTCGCGACAGATAGTCTTCATGACTGTGTTGATGGATGTGTATATCAGGTCATCTTCAGTGCTCCATTGACCCTTGACCAACAGAGCCGGCCTAAGAAAGTGCTTCCTACATCGTTCAATGGCTTCGGCGGTTCGATTTACTTCATCGTCCTGCGCCAAGGTGGCGTCGTCGGGCAGCGCTAGCGCATCAACCCAAGTCAACGTGGCCCCCTCAATCTCGCCGATAAAGCGTTGAGACGGCAGCGATTCTGACGCCATTGAGGCCAGTCTCTTGCTGAAGCGGCTCACAATCAGGTCGACCAAACCTTGCCAGTTAACGGTGAACCGCCGTGACTGAGTCGCTATGGTTTTCAGGTACGCCTTTATCTGCTTGAGCTCACCCAGAGTTGCCGCTCCAAGTCGCATGAGGTCGGGTCGATCGATCTCGGTGCTTGAGATGTTGACAGGAAAGAACAATCCGGACACCATTGACGAGTAATCGATCCGCAATCGGTCGCCTCCGATGTCGTTATATCGCTCCGCAGCAGCTCTCGCCCACTGAAACATCGACATTTCTGGTTTCCCTACCATTTCTTCAAACATCTCTGTCCGTGTCATGCTGACCAGGTCCAGGCCCATGTTAAAATTGCAGTGAATGATCTCGAAGCCTATCTCCATGCGGGCGAGGCCATCGTAGCCCCATTCAGTGGCTATGTCGCATAGGTCGAGCGCTCGGCGCCATTCCTCCCAGTCACCAATATCGTGATTCGTAGTGTTCTCGCGAAGGAGGAGGTCTTGGGTGTCCAGTGTACCCATCGCTGTCTTCCCGGCACTCATGCCGTCGATCAGAAGTACGTTCAAGTCACGGTTCGCTTGGTACGTGTGAAGATAGCCACGATAGTTCACGGTCTTGTTAGGCCTGTCTTCATCGTCGAGATCGTGCCGTACGTCGTCTTCGTCCATGTTGAAGTCATGCTTATCACGACGCCGTAATTCCTCGCGAAAATCATCTCCAGCCATAGGTTTCTGCTTACCGGGCTTGTCATCTTTCGGGGGATGCGGAAGCAGTCCTTTGCCAGGTCTATTTTTGAATGAAAGCGCAAAGTTTTCTGCGTGCTCGATCTCAAAGGCGAGCCATTCAGGTCCTGGCGGCGTCACATTCTGCCGTGCGCCATGATAGAATAAGGTGCCTTGAGGCACAATGGCCGGGAAAAAGCCAAAGCCATTGTGGTACAAAGATGAACCCCATTGTCGTCCTGCAGAATGAATGGCGTTGAAGACCATATTTGCCCTGTCTCTGGCATGTTCATGGTCCGGTTGAATACGTTCGGCGTCGTTACTCAAGCCGCTCGCGGCGCTGAAGGCAAATAAGAAAGCGCTCAAAGCGCCAAGAGAAGGCTTCTGGATCATGACTGCTGTTCAACCCTAGAGAAACGATTCTTGTCCAGAACAAGCTTGAGGTCAAGATGCCGCATATCGGTAGTGTAAAGTGGTTCAGCAGACGTCGCTCTCGTCAGCCGCGCGGCCCTTCAGGCTCACCCCGGTGCTGACACCCACATTCCGTGATCGGCCTGGTCGGAGACCGATCTTATCCGCGTGGTGGAGATGGTACCGCTGATTTCGTTGATTGATAATAGCTGGTTGGAAACGCCCTAAAAGATGCTAACCATGATCGTAGATTAGCCTCGCGTGTAAGTTGCAATGGGACGGTGCTCCCATATAGCAAGCCTCGGGTTCTCAACTTGAGCTTCTTCAGTTGGCGGTTGCGAGGTACAGCGTATTCGCCTTTTAAAGGCAGTACTCGAGTCGCTTGTGCCCACCAAATCTAGCGCGACGCGACACACAATAATGCCATGCGACGCGACTCGACTACGCCGTGTCTGGAGTAGGACAGGTTGAGTAAAGTTGTGCATCTCATGAAGGCATCGCAAAGCCTACGAAGGTCGCACCTGGGTTCAGCTTCGACAATGGAGCTCGGCCACGTGTGCTCATGCCATTGACACCTCACCGAATCAGGGATCTCAATTGCGCCAGCATGATTGCCCCTTAGAATGTGAGGCACGAGGCACGAGAGCACTCGCCAAACACCTGGCAAGCAAGGATTACGAGCATGGGCCTGAACTGGTACCGGTACGTCGATCGTGAGTTCCACCGCTTCACGCTCCCACTGTCGTTTGCTTTGACTTGAGCTGTTGTCCACGGAGGCGCACGCGCGCGGCATCCGGAAACGCATCCGTGCAGACCTCAAGGCCATCGAAGGCCTCGTCTGCCGTCTTTAGAGGCGCGGCAGATCCAATGGGCTTGCCACAGAGGCACATGCGCGATGCTGGTGGTGGGATGATTGGCGCAGCATCTCAAGCCAACACGGTTCACCGCCGGTCAGCGGTCAAGAGACGCAAGGAGTCGATAGTGAGAAATGAAGGTTTGGAGGTCGATGCGGTGACTGATGGCAATTCGGTGAAAGGTACTGCCAATGAGCCGCCTTCGAGCCGCCCTTGAAGCTCGGGATTGACCTTGAAGGTTTATCATACGATCAAGGAACCAGCTGACCGGAAAGACGAGACGGTGAATAACTTGACAAGCCACTATTCATATCTAGGTCGTACGAAATGCTGTACGTGCTCGGGGGGCTTGCTTCTCCTGACTGCCGTTGCCCGGTGAAGCGGACGCTCGGGGTCGCATCGTCCATCGAAATCATGCTGAAACAGGGTCTTAGAGGCTGAAGATAGAGTTGAGGACCCCAAAGACGACTCCTATCATGACTCAACTGATTGAAAAGTCCCTTCCATATTCAAGACCCTGTTGCATGGGCGGTCATAAGGCGAGACAGTGGTGTTGGCGAGATTCCACTCTGTGAACCCCCACAGACTGACGTACATAATCATTCAGGCTGAAGATAGATAGCCATGGAACAAGAGCTCAAGTACCTTGCATATTCGCGTAATGGTTCTTGGACGGCAAGAAAGGCGAGTTGTAGGGTAGAGAACATCCTTTGTCTTCTCCAAGACCAGGTGAGCTGGTCCAAGTACGTATCACGAGAGTAGCATTGGAAGCCCGCGGGCGGCAAGGAAGACGGCGGGGGTTTAGCGGGCATCTTCCGGGGACGGCTCCTCCCCCTAACCGCTATTTCCCTTTTGTGGGGCTGTAGGTCGTGGAACGGTTTCCGGTATGGGGGTGAAGGAAAACACGGCCAGTTAGGCAGTATTTACTATAGCCTAAAATAATCCGAATCTTGACAGATTATTATGAAATTGATATAAGGAAGACACAGAGGCTATATTAGTCTTATAATAAGTCTGTTGTTAATTAACAATAAGGTTTAGGTAAGTTACAGTAGAGTATCCGTATACGCTGGTGCACCGACTGCGTTTTCCTTCACCCACATCCAATGCACGGGCGGCTCAGCGCAGCGCGGGGTTCCGGCGCGCTAGGTACATTAGGTACTTGAAGCTACCTGCTGCAGGTCTAGGGGCCGTTGGATAGCACGGGCAGTAGCGTATGGTCGCGACAGCTCCCCGGGTCTAGAATAGTAGGATTGGATGTCAACCAGCTGTTAATCCTAGTATTGCAGTTATGCATCTTGTAACGACCAACATGCCCAGGGCAGAGAATCCAGAGCCACGGAACATAGAATATTCCAACAGGAAAGAACAATGAGAGATTGGACCCTGACTGCATTTTTTGGGTTCCGTCAAGTATTGGGTTGCAGCTCAACAAGGTACAGCACTAAACTTACTTGCCATCAACAGAGCTCCAGCTGTCATTGCAAAGGAGCAACAGGAAGGAAGGAATCTGATGATGCGGTGGCTGCAACGTCACTGGCCCGCAAAAGACAAGAGGAAACCCAAAATGCCATTTGTCCATGCCTCCTTCTATCCCTTAGGTCAGATGGACACGAGGAAATGTCACTTGTCGCTTCTCCTCTTCCCTTTTTCCCTTCTCTCAATCTCTATTCTCCTCGTTCTTCTAAACTTTCAAAAAGCAGATGCAACGTCCGCGGATGTGACCCCGTACCTGCATCAAGCACGTTGGCGGCGCTTTATTGAACTTGTTACCCAAAAAAGGCTGGATCGCAGCTTCTTTTCTCCATTGGATTTTGCATCATCGCCGAGAGAATCGCAGACCCAGATTCAACAATCCCTGGTGATCTCATAACGCATATCAGACCACGTCCTCATTACCTCACTCTGGCCTCGCCCCCCAGTCAAATCATATCCGGACCGTTCGGCTTTGACGATTTGATTCCGTGTCAGGGTGAAGTAACGGAGAAATCGTCCTTCTCAGTTAGCGAAACAAAACATCGCCAGAGACTTGTACCTGAACTGACACACCGACGCCCCATTCCAGCCTCAGCAAGTGCCACTTACTACAACCTGCTCCTGCTCTTAAGCCGTCCCCTCAAAGACCCATTCTCATTTTGTCTCTTCCCCTCGATTGATCCCCTGGAATACTTTACCTGAGGAACCAGCTCAGATCATTCATGCTCTTGAAATACGGGCTGTCGTCCAAGCACCTGTCAACGTGATCGTCTATCGCAAGCATCGTTCAAGGATTGTCTAGACTTCGCCCCAGCTTTGGCACGCCACCCGTCTCCTCACCTTGGAGCATCATCGTCTGCTCACCTCGTCACCTCGTCACCTCGTCACCTCAGTCTCAACTCGTAATTGTCGACCCCACGCCCAGCCGCTCTTCTCTCCCCTGTCAACTTGCTTTGTCGACTCCCCTGTCTCTGTCGATACTTGGAGTACTTACTGTCGCCCTACCGAAGTACTGTACTCTACATCAACTGTATGCTTCGTACCACCCCCTTCCTCTCTTCTACCCTCCCTTGCTGCAGAGACCCGCGCTGACGGGGCAAGCCAGGATTGCAATCTTGGTGTCAACTGCCTGCCTTCCATCTGCAGATTATCCCGACAGGACCCTGCTCAACCATTACCAACACATATTCGTTGTCTCTCTCCGGTGACTCCCGTTACCTGGCGTCTCATAACCCCCGATCTCTTGGTGTAGCCATCTCAACAAGGGTATTTGTCTGTTAGACGCTGCTCCAGCTCCACAACTCTTTCGATCCCGACCTCCTGTTCACCACCGCCTTTTGCTTGTCTGACCTGACCAGAGAGGGACTCCAAGACTATATCTTGCCTGTCTGCCGCAGTCTTGTTCACTCTTCTGACTTCTTGAGCATCTCCATTGGCTTCTGGTCAAGTTCATTCGTCTCTCATCCCGTCCCCAAGAGAGTCTTTCCTCTACAAGCCATCATCCTTTGACGACCCCTCTTCTCATACCTGTTACCCCGCCAAATACATAGCCATCATGAGTTCCAAGCCTGCCCGCAAGTTTTCCACGGGCGCCACGTCGCACCGCAAGAGACAGATGAGCCTTCTTCCCGAGAAGGAAGGCGTCACCACTGCTCCTCTTCAGGTTTGTTTTATCCCATGTCGACCCTCGCACCCGTTCAAGTTTCTTTCACCACTGTGTGTTCCTCATGACACCTTGCGTCATGGCCAATGCAAGCCAACCTCAGAAACCTCAGAAACCCCAATCGCCACATCCACAACCTCAACAACTCTGACCACCATTATCAAAATTGGCTAACACGACCCAAAAACAGACCCTCTACCTCGGTATCTCCGCCGTCTTCGCTGATGACCATACTGCCGTTATCGCCCTTGCTATCCATGACACCGTCTACCTCAATGACTTCTCCATCAAGCACATCTCCCTCGACGAGGATATGCGCGAGGGTCAAGACCTCATCGCTGATCACATCATCTCCGAGGTCGAGTCCTACGAGCATGAGAACTTTGTCAAGTTCATTGGAGCTGGTCTCCCGGTTACGCTCAAGTACATGAGCCCTTCTCTTTGCTCGCGCCTCTGGCTCGAGCTTGACATCGTCCCTGTTGTGCTCCGACCCGACCACGAGGCCAAGGAGAAGAACTTCTGGGATGTCAAGCGCGTCGATGAGCAGGCTGACTCCATGGCCCGCAAGTGTATTCTGTAAGACTGCCCACGAGTTTCTGAGAGTTAGTCACTAATCAACAGCAATACAGCAACTTTGGCCCTTCTCTGGTCCCTCACCTGCAGGTTGGCTACCGAGGCATTGTCCAGACTGATGCTGGCTTCCGCGTGCACCTCACCACCCTCCAGAATCACAAGGACACTTGCTCTGCTACTACCTGGAACGCTATGCAGCTTTACGCCAACAAGCTCCGTGAGAAGAAGACAAAGGTGGCTTTCTTCAGTGCCACTCCCCAAGGTGGCGGCGTTGCTCTCATGCGGCATGCCCTGGTCCGTCTGAGCCGACTGCTAGGCGTTGACGTGACTTGGTATGGTAAGTAATTCAGCATTGGAGGGTTCAAATCGGGGAGCAAGCCAAATACTGACGAGCTCGCAGTTCCCAAGCCTCGACCTGGTGTTTTCCGAATCACCAAGAACCAGCACAATATCCTCCAAGGTGTCAGCCACCCAGACCAGCGCATCTCAGACGCAGAGAAGGCTGCCATCACCGACTGGATCGAGGACAACGCCAAGCGATACTGGCTTTCTGAGGGTGGACCTCTCCAACCCCCGGAGGAGGGTGGTGCCGACATCATCTTCGTAAGTAAAAGCAGACACTTCTTTGAATATCGGTGCCGGTAGCTTGTTCGCTTAATGCTGCTTTGACTTTGAGGCTCCGGCATAGAATGTGCAGACACGATTGCTGACTCGAAGAAACAAACAGGTCGATGACCCTCAGATGCCCGGTCTCATCCCCTTGATCAAGTCGATTACCCCCAACCGCCCGGTTCTCTACCGATCTCACATTCAGATGCGAGATGACCTCATTGCTACCGAGGGCTCTCCTCAGGCCGATATCTGGGCCTACCTCTGGAACAACATCAAACAGGCCGACATGTTCATCAGCCACCCCATCCCCAAGTTTGTTCCCCACAACGTGCCCAAAGAGAAGGTCGTCTACCTCCCCGCTACCACCGACTGGATCGACGGTCTCAACAAGCCCATCAACAAGTGGGACACTGGCTACTACCTCAACATTTACAACCAGCAGTGCCTGGCTCAGCGAATGTATGAACGCCTTGCCCTATTCATGATGTCAAGACACTAACCATATCTTAGGACTCCTCTTGCTTGGCCCACGCGTAAGAAATCTCACGACATACCCCTTTCCCTGTCCTTGAACTGACTCAACTTCGTATAGGCAAGTACATCGCCCAGGTTGCTCGATTCGATCCCGCCAAGGGTATTCCCACCGTCATCGACTCTTATGCCGAATTCCGTCGCCGATGCGACGAGGCTGGCATCGCCGACCCTCCTCAGCTTGTTGTGTAGGTCACCAAGGCCAAACTATGCAGACCAATTTCTAATATAAGACAGCTGCGGTAACGGTTCCATCGATGACCCCGATGGTGCCATCATCTTCGACCAGACCATGTCCCAGCTGGAGAACCACTACCCTCACCTCATTGAGGACTGCAGCATTATGCGCCTCGAAGCCAACGATCAGCTTCTCAACATGGTGATTGCCAACGCGCACGTCATTCTTCAGCTCTCGACCCGCGAGGGTTTCGAGATCAAGGTCTCGGAAGCTCTCCACGCCGGCGTCCCTGTCATTGTTTCTAACGAGGGAGGCATTCCTCTCCAGGTCAAGGACAAGGTCGACGGCTTCCTCGTCACTCCTGGCGACTACAAGACTGTTGCCGGCCATCTCATCGATCTCTTCACTGATGAGGACCTTCACGCCAAGATGTCGCACGAGGCCAAGGTTGGCGTCAGCGACGAGGTCGGTACCGTTGGCAATGCTCTTGGCTGGTTCTACCTTGCCGCCAAGTTTGCCGAGAACGGCGCCGACCCTGGCCTTCGAGGTGACGAGAAATGGGTCAATGATATGGCTCGTGAGGAGGCCGGTATGCCTTACACAGAGTCGGAGAACCGCCTGCCTCGACACTACACTCAGCGCAAGCCTCAGCAGGAGAACGGCGAGTAGAATTGACCTGGAGTCATTCGCTCTTTGACCTGATTTCGACTGAAGTGAGTGTGGTGACGCGAGCTTCGAAAGAATAGATGGATGTGTTTGCGGTCTTATGTTTATCGTTAGAATTGGGACGGGTTGTTCATGACTGTGATGGGCTATGATATGTCTGCCCGCACGGTCGGGAACGAATTCCACTCACCTAAAATAGTTATGCTTATGAAAAAATACCACAGAATTATTGTTCGTTTATTCTGATGCTCAACTACTTGATGAATAATGCTTCCATCTCCTGAGCTAGGTTGACATAATGGCAGAAGGGGGTTTGTTAGCGGACATTTTGCATATTTGATGCGTCGTGAGACCAAGTTCTCGCTTAGCACACACGGCCGCTATGGGTTCTGTAGGCTTGGAGTCTAAGCCAATCACACTACATAGGAACAGCACTGTCCCGTTTGGGTAATATACTGAATCAGCAATCAGAGCATATCGCCTCCTCAGATGAGTACTTGAACTCGCGTATCCAGGCGTTTGAGGATCGCCCAAAGTGCTTATGAGGGAGAGTAGTTTAAGCGCAGGACGGAGCCTATCAATTGGCCAATAAAAGTTGATCAGTTAACATCAAGTGGTGCGGAACGTATTCCACGCTCAACGGCTGCCTGTCCATGTAAGCTGATCAAGCTGCACAACTCTAGGCGATACGAGACCCATGATGAGGAATCGCCTTCAGAATGACCCATCGTATCCCAGGTTCCTACATGCAGAATCAACATCTCCGGCAATAGTGCTTACTACGTAGTATGAATCCCGTGGAAACGATTCGCGCGTGAGCCGAAAGGGCAACACGGCAGTCCCATTGACCTATCCGCGGGGGAAACAAGCAGTCACATGGCTGACGGAAAGCTGAAAGCAGGAAGCAGGGGCCTGAAAGAAGCTCACAAAGTCTCCGAGATATTGGGCCTTGTTCCGATGAATCTTCGACTCCCCGGGTTGATCCGAAGCATGTCACTGCTGTATCAGCCCACTGTGTGTCAGAAATTTCCGTGTTCCTGGCTGTGGCTTGGCCGAGAAAGAAGGCCAGCCGTTGGCATTTCCGCTTCTCCGCAAAATGCGACTTTGACATTTGTCTTGGCTGTTTATTTCGACCTTTGCCAGACGCTTCAAGCAAAGCAATGCCAGTTACTACTCATGTTGGCTGACGCAAGCGTAACAGGGGGGATAAGTTGTCTAGCAAATTGCTGCACTTGTTTTAGTCAACTTCTGCGGGGACTGTTTCACAGCGGGATGGAATCATAACCTGGTCCCCTCTATTTCCCAGGAACTCGGGTGAACCTATTGACTAAAGCGGCAGTAATTAATTAACGTCTGCATTGACAGGAACAGCAACAGGCCCAAAGAGAAAAAAAAACTGACCGCACGGCTATAACGGGAGTAACGGCTGGGGCTGGTTTCTCCCCCGCGGAGATGCGCCGCTCAAACCCCCATCAGACCACCGTGAAGATCCAGGCAAACCCCCAGGAGAGCTCCGGTCTTGAGCTATTGTTTTTCGTATGGCACGATGTTTAACCTGGACGACCTCGAATATTGGGGAACGAGTCGTAATGGCCTTTCTCCGCGCCTTGACTGGTTCTCCGGAGGAGGAGGATATATAAAGAGCCCATGAGCTGGTCACTTTTACGTCGTTGTTTCCAGGGTCCTCCAGTCCATCAACAAGAACCAATTCGTCCTTTACATAGCTTTTCTACCTTTTCTATCCCTCTTCACTTACACATCTCAACTCGGCCATTCATCATGGCTCTCACACAGGCACAGGTCGCCATCGTCAAGTCGACTGCTCCCATCCTCAAGCAGCATGGCAAGACAATCACCACCACCTTTTATCGCAACATGCTCGGCGCACATCCCGAGCTCAAGAACTACTTCTCCCTGCGTAACCAGCAAACAGGCGCTCAGCAGGCCGCCCTCGCAAACTCGGTCCTCGCCTATGCTACACATATCGACGACCTTGGCAAGCTCTCTCACGCCGTTGAGCGCATCGCCCAGAAGCACGTCTCGCTCTTTATCAAACCGGACCACTACCCCATTGTCGGAACCCACCTCATCGGTGCCATTGGGGAGGTGCTCGGCCCAGCTCTGACTACTGAGATCAAGGACGCGTGGGTTGCCGCCTACGGCCAGCTCGCAGACATCTTTATCAAGCGTGAGGGGGATCTTTACGAGGCTGCTGGCGAGTGGAACTCTTGGCGTAAGTTCAAGATTGTCAAGAAGGAGGCCGAGAACGACTCTGTCACCAGCTTCTACCTCGAACCCCTTGACGGCAAGACTCTGCCCAGGTTCCTCCCCGGACAGTACATCAGCGTGCAGATCCCCGTCCCTGAGCTCGAGGGCGTCCTCCAGAGCCGTCAGTTCAGTCTGAGCGAGGCCCCCGGCACCAACCACTTCCGCGTCAGCGTCAAGCTCGAGGGCCCTACTGAGGAGCCTGCTCTCGCTGATCTTGCGGCGGGCAAGATCGCCGGTCTCGTCTCCAACAGACTGCACAAGAGGTACAATGTCGGCGACGAGGTCGAAGTGAGCCCCCCTGCCGGCGAGTTCTGGCTCAACCCCGCCGATGTCTCTGCCGCCAAGAAGCCCCTCGTTCTCCTCTCCGCCGGCGTGGGTGCTACGCCCCTCGTCTCCATCTACGACTCCGTGCTGGCCTCGGCGACGGCCTCGCGGCCCATCACCTGGATCCACGGCGCGCGCTACTCGGGCTCGACGTGCTTCGTGCCGCATATCCTCGAGTCAGCCAAGGAGCGCGACAACGTCACCACAAAGATCTTCCTCGAGGACGTCAAGGAGGGCGACGAGTACGATTTCCAGGGCCAGATCGACCTCGCGCGCCTGGAGCAGGAGAAGCTGCTGCAACTCGAGAGCCAGGATGCCGATTACTACATCTGCGGTCCTGAGGACTGGATGGTCAACGTGAGGGCGTTCCTCGAGGAGCACGGTGTTCCCCGGGATCGTCAGCACCTCGAGCTGTTCAAGACTGGCGATATCTGAGTGCGCGAGAAGGAACAGCAAACATGGAGGAGGAAGAGCAAAAGAACTGTACATGCTGGGGCTGGGACGATGATTACGGCTTGCCTTGAATTTTGGTTGATCAACATTTTTCTGCATTTCGAGGGCGTTGGGAAACTGTCGTTGGAATCCTAGCTTTGCGGCGGTGGTTTTTGTTGGCAAGCATACATCTTAGATACCACCCATCTCAAATCTCAAAACAGAACGATTTCGGAAACAATATTCTTCTAACATCGTGATAGAGACCTTATGAGTGAGAGACAGTATTGGCAAAGCTAAATTGGTACATGGAACCAGACAAGGGAATTAAAGCCTTCACGAGGTACTTGTAAGACGTTCTACAGAGCCACGAGCGATGCCCAAGTCAAACTTGGAAGAGGTCTCAAAAGATTTGGTTACGATAGGACGCCACGGCCAATGTCTCGCCGCCATCTCGCTTGTCTTATACCGAGCGTGACGCGCCTCGAGTTATGTATGCAACCACTTACTTGAGCAAGGTCTCGAGACGAGACGCTCATGCGAGTAAAGGAAAACATAGTCAGTATACTCGTTTATACTCATATCAATCTTACGGTAAGTCTTCTCCTAAGATAAACAATCCTTATGTAAGTTATAATAAACTTCTATAGTTCTCTTGGGTTAAGATTATAATAAGTCCTTAGGTTTTAGGTAATTTTAGATTATAGTGAATACTGCCTAACCGCCTGTATTTTTCTTGACCCGCATGAAACTCAAGAAGAGAGAATGACAATGTAGTCTGCATCATAGCCTTGGAAAAGCAATGTTTGTGGGGAGAGTGGTTCGTGCGTGGAGGGGGCAGATCGGATGTAGCCGGTCAATCGAGAATGACTTTGATCTAGTATGGAGAGATTGTTCTCTATAATGTGGACTGTGGATACATAGAGATTGCCGCAGCATTGGGTTAGGAATATAAATGGAAGGATTTTGATAGGTGACGACACTCGTTTGGACGTGGGAAATCATGGAAACAGATCAAGAGATTAGGATATCTCTGATCTTTTCTCGCAGCCAATTTAAGAGAGAAAGTTGCTTGTTTCTGCCTCCAATCCGCTCAAGAAGCGAGAGTATTGGCCTATCCGTTGAAACCTATGTGTTCTCTTCCACAGTTCACACCACAGGATCTGTAACTCGCTAGAGATCTTCCAATAACAATTCTCTTAATAACTCTCGGTATTTCTCAAAGTCGTAAGCCGTAAATCTCGCTGCGCATTTGTCGACCCCAGACGCACAAGACGCCTCCCGGCCAAACCTGCGGTGAAGAACTAGGCTTCCAGCATCATGGGCCTGCCATGCCTCGTCATAGCCTCACAGTATCCTTTACCCCTGTGAAGAAGAGTTGACACACTGGCCAGGCTGCCTGAGAGGATCGTGCCTGGGTTGCACAGCAGCTTATATCGAGTCCTGCTATGTGATACAAGGCGTGCGGCTGTATCACGCCAGAAAAATGACGAGGGCGCCACCGCTTGTTGGAAATGTGATGGATCTGGCGGATCGTTTCCAAGGTTCTGAGTGAGTAGGTACAAACCTCCAACTTGGAGGTTTCAAAGGCAGACGAGCTTAGTCCAAACCGCCCAAGTCCAAAGCCTTCCACAGCACTACCTTCGGACTTGGCAAAGTCCAGGAAATGAACAACCCCAGTTGGAACATATAAATCCCAGATCTTGACACGGACACGTACCCTTGATGCCGATCCATTGGATCGGATACAGCCCCAAACTCGGTCTCACCGTGAGGGTACCGACAGCATCGGAACCGCCTCACTGGCAAAGTACAGCAAGCGTGCGGCACGACGCCCTACTTAGGCGAGCCCATGCATGAGACTTTCCCCGTCGAGCGCGATCAGAGAGAAGAGGAAAGGAAAGCGACTCAATCGCATGGTCTCGTCCCACCAAGATGCAATATCCATCCCCAAGATCTCTGCTACTGCAGGATCGACGGTCCACTTGGACATGGCTCCTCCTCGCCTACCACGAGCGAAGGAGAGATGGCTGTCTGACGCAGAACAGTAGGGGTCAGTTCAAGAATAGCATCTCCAATGCTTTTTGTCTCTGCCTCATTCGGCGTTCTGTCTTCTTAAACCCTTTCCTCATGTCTCCCCCGCCGCAAGCTCCCCCGAACATTGGGCCTTGACCATGGCCGAGACCGTGATCCGCAAGGCCTGCGATCGCTGTCACGCGCAGAAACTCAGCTGCAAGCGCTACAATGACGAGCCGTGCGAGCGCTGCGTCCGGCTCAAGACGGAGTGCAAGTCGAGTCCATCCCTGAGATATAGGAAGCAGCAGCAGCAGCAGCAGCAGGAAGCTCAGCAGCAACTACTAGACAACAGCAACAACCATCATCAGCAACAACCGCAGCAACTCCCTACTATCAGCTCAGTCCCGAGCGTACACCGCTCTCCGAAACGGCGGCGGACGGACAGTGAGGGCGATCCGAGTCTTGTCCCACCCGACGCGGGTACGTGCCATCCCCTATGACCCCTTTCGCCCCGGTCGAGGACATCCATGGGTCATGTCTCTCGAGCCCTGACCACCGACTCATCTCTGTTGCCGAAGCAGTGCCAATAGTACCCCATACAGGCGATCTGGCGTCCAAGAGTCATCTCCCCGTCACACCCGACCCGGTCCTCGACACGGGCGACTTCAACTTCACCTTTGACCAGCTGGCCTTCTTCGCGCCCCCTCACCCCGAGCAGCATTTATCTCACCCGGGACTCCCTGGCGGCGTCGACCCTCACTTTGCCGCCGACTCCTGGGACCCGAGGCTCTACTCATCCGCCGTCGAGCCCTACCCACCGTCGCTGGCAGTTGCACCGGAAGCCTTCTCCCACCACGCAAGCGCTGTGCCTCCTGAGGGACCCCTGAGCGATAGCAGAAGCTGTGCACCTGAGCACAGCAGCTCTGACAAGCGCTCGCGTCCTCGGACGAAACAACGGCCCAGGCAGATCACGCTGAGGCACGACCTTGACCTATCACCGCTGCAACCAGAGGTTCCCCCGATTCACTGGATGGCGCTGTTGTCCGACATCAACGCCCGGCTGCTGGATCTGGCGTCTGCCTTGCCCTCGCCGCAGGAGGCAGCACAGAATGGCACGTTGCTGGGACGGCCTGTCGATGAGAGATTCAGGAGCCAGGGGTTCCCCATCGAGGACATGTTCAAGTTGACAAGACGAGTGGCCGACATCCTCGAGAGACCCTCTTCCGACACGCCAGACAGAGACGGCTCCAAACCTCACCACTCCATCATCGATGGCAGTGACCCAGGCAACGCCATGTTCATCCTATCGACGTACGTCAGGCTCCTGGACATGTATCATAAAGTGTTTGGCCTAGTCCATACGGAACTATCCCAGGCCGACTCGAGCGCGACATTCAGCTTCTGGAAACTCCCCGATGTTACTGTTGGTTCCTTCGCCGTCGAGTCGTCGCCCTTTCTGCAGATGTCTCTGACGATCCAGCTGGCGGAAGAGTTCCTCTCCCGACTGAGGGGGTCGACGGCGCGCTGGTCGGGCGCTGGCACGGCGTCAATGTTTGCGGGCGTCGTGGATGTGTCCTTTCAGGCGTTTCGGGATCGAGAGGAGGCGTTGGCCAAGCATTTGGTTGAGCTTCGGGGTGAGATTGAGCCACTGTTGGACTCTTGAACAGGGAAAGCAAGAAGATGTTCGATGGGAGGAGGTAGATGAGATATTCTCGTGTTCGGAAGCGGCTTTGGCGAGGAGGTTAGCAGTGTTCTTATTCTATTTCTCTGTGGCCTTCTAGGCTCATCATGTGTTGGTTGTCATACATACCTCCGAGTCTCGGTATATCGTTGGGACAGTTGTGTAGTGCTGAGGAGAACGCAATAATCTAGGCGTAATTCTAGACTTGTTAGTCGATGCGATTCTTTCCTGCGTTCACTTTGAAGTTGCTACGAGTAAACCTTCAAGCCTACGTCTTTGAGAAGTGTCTGAAGCAGTGTCTGAAGCCCTCTTGTCATACGCAACTTCCACTCGACGCCTTCCAAGCTGAATGGAAGTGGCGGAGCTGGATGCCAAGAGAGGATCACGATCTTCCAGTACCTTCGATACTCCTCTGAGTCTACAGAGTTGAAACCTGGTAGGTAGCGGCATCGGGGCTCGAGGAAGACGATAGCTTCTTCTCAACAGAGCCCTCAACGCCAAGACTTTGGAACAAGTTCTCAACATGTACGATGCAAGCTTTCAAGAGTCGTCCGTAATCAGACAACATCAAGACCATACCAACTCGGGCAAACAAGAATTCCGCCACAACCAAGCTACCGACACACAAAGTCAACTAGGGGAACACAAGCTGTGCATCCGTGACAGGGCCCAAGGGGTTCCCTATGGCGTCTAGCTGGCTTGCCAGCGCCCCGTTAGACGCTTAGATTCCCCACGGAGACAGCCGTTGGCGCTACGGACGGTATAGCTCAAACGGGCATCAAAGTCGCGTCAGGTGCCTCACCGGTGAGACTTTGAGTTTCGAACTGCCTTGAAGCGAGTTGCGTTGTTGACGTGAATGGACGTCTTGATTCGAATGCGCATCCTATGCCCCGGCAAGTGCGGTAGATGGATACCTTGCTGTCGACCATGATGGGCAACTCATTTCGCCAAAACCCCCGTGCGCTTGTGAGTTGTGATGAACGCCAAACTCTATCTCATCACGGCTGACGCTTGGACGCAGAGTTCACGTTCAACCTCCGCTGGCTCAGGTATGTATGCGGCATTTGCGTCCCCTTCCATGAGACACATCTGCCAGAAGGAGACGATGATCGTCGGACCCTGCGTCCCTGTCCAAAGCAACATCAGAACATGTTATATATCCCACTGCAACCGAATACGGAACGAGTCGCGAGTCCATCACCAATGGCAGGCTCAACTCAAGTTCCCAGGCCGTGCACCAACAGAAGACACCCACGACACCCTCCTACACCCACGACACCCTCCCACTCGAAGCCGTTGTCGAATCCCGCAAAGTGACAGCGGGTGGTGTGACGGACGAATCCTCCCTCCCTTGGTACTTTCGTAAACTTCGAACTGCATACCCCAACCCCCGGTGATCTTCATCACGGACATGCCGCAAGCAAGACGCCGGGGCCCGGATTAACAGAGGGGCGATGATCAAGGGTCCGATGGGCGCAGTCTCGGACTCATGAAACACGCCTTTTAAGCTTTCACCGACGGCGTGGGCATCGCGTTGTTTGGCCCAGAGCAGCCGCGTGGAGACGGAGTTCCACAGAGTCCGTTATGTCGGGACTTTTTTTTTGGGTAAATCTTGATGCCCAACCCGCCCACGTTGGTGATCCTTCGATATCGATGAGTCTCGACAACCAAGGGTGAATTCGGCCGAAATCACGCTTTGATACCGTCGATCAAACCCTCATGAGAAATCCCATCTCGCAAGAGCAGCATGTGAAAAAAGCGATAACAATGGCGTGCACGCCCCCGTCTGGCCCTGGGAGGTACGTTTTCGCAGCCAAGAATGGCACTACTTCCCGGCTGCACCGGGAACATAGTAGGTTGAGCTCCCAATAAAGGCTATAACGCTGCGATTTTCACGCCCTGATAACAGACCCCGTCATCTCGTCAATTCCAGCTGGACGGTTCCGTCTTTGGTGTGGAACAAGGACCTCATAACGACCAGGGGTTGCCATAAGAGTCACGATACCCCAACCAATCAGCTCGATGAGTCAACTAGGCAAAGGGTATTTGCCATCGACCAAGATGTTCACTTTCATCCCTGGGCGTTGAGCTGATCTTGGGGCGTTGAGCTGATCTTTCTGCTATTGCTCCAACGTAACAGGGACGTTTTGCTTGTCTGAAACAAGGACTCTTTGCCGAGTATAAAATCGTCCTCTTCGGAGTGCGGAGTCACATATAGGCCGACGTTGCAGTCGCTTCTTTCGCAGATATCGTATTGCTGCGCTTGACGAGGCCGTTCTAACCTACACCCTCATATCGCCACAGTTGACGGTAGCACTAATCATGGTCTACTGATGTTGGCATCGAAAGCCTTGTATGTAGACGATGGGCTCAGTTTCGGTTGTTCTCAACAGTTGAGCTTCCAAGTAGACGCATAATCCGCAGTATTCCTTGTCCGTTCCCACAGCCACTGTCGTCACGGGAGCAATAATAAGCTCGACGCGTCTATAAAGACATAAAGTAAGTTCTCGACACTCATGGGTTGACTTTACCTTTAACAATATTTGCCAAGATCGTACCTTGGATCAGATGCTGTAAACCCAAACACGCCTGTGAATATGGGCGCGAACAGACAATCAGATCAGAGTGACGTCGAAATGATCAACGCCTCAAGAGTCCAGAGCCTCTTTTCTCTTCGCAAGGACTCATATGACCACGTCTCTCACGTGGAGTCTAGTCACTTGGCACTGCCGCAGCCGGCTTCGCCTGATAAGTCTCCATGGCCGAGAGAAAGTCGCAGCCAGAGACTAGCGGCAAGTAAGGCTGCCTGGTTTGACGGGTGCCGATAAGTCTCGGCGGTCTTGCTAATTTGATGCCAAGTCTGGGGTTGACAGTCCCGAGAAACCCAGAGCGTGTGTGCCTCTGCCCATCCCATCCGCGCCTCGAGCGGCAAGTCTTCCTCGACGACGACGTCGTTGCTCATGAAAACTCTGAAGTCTGGGGTATGCTGGTGACATGATCCGACGGCCTCCAAGTTCCAGGCCCTGCGAGGACTGCATTGCTCCATCTGCAAGCTGCATGCGTCGTCGATACATTACTGTGCAGTAGGCTGGCTGTCAAAGAGCGGTCTGCATCAACTAGTTTAGTGTCTCTGTTGAAGGAATTCGGCAAACGTCGTGATTAAAACGGCACCTGTAGCGGTATAGATCAATGTTCTACATTCTCGCTGGAGACTGCAGCAATAAGGCGGTATTCTACAAGTGTCCATCACCACTTGTTGATGCGACGCTCGGCCACAGAATGACCGCGCCAATTTCCCGCACTCTCCAGCCCGTCGAAGTGAAGAACCAACCTCTTGGTTCAGATCAGATCGCCCTTCTGTTCTCTCTTTCTTTTCTCTCTTGTTGTCTCTTTCAACTCCAACCGAACCCGGTGTCTCGGACACTAAGTCAAGGCTGGCCCAGGGCCGACCCGCACTCAGTTTCAATCCTGCCCCTGGTTGTGGCGGATTCGAAGTGAAGCTAAGGCAAACCTTGACCTGCCAGGCGGGTGATTAGAAGGATTGGAATGCTTCCTCTTGGTTATCGGGTAATGATAAAAAGCAAAGCCTCAAATAAGATACAACAATCCCGGTCATTCGACGTGGAGCCGGTGGGCTTAACCAAGTCGTCAGCCAGGGCGGCGTCTCCAGGCTGAAGAATTCGGCACGGCTCGGTTCCATCGAACAAAGGGATGAGTGGCAAAGCCAAAAGACGACGTTGATGAAGGGATCCGTCCGAGGCAGCGCCGTGATGGCCTGAATATACGGCTTTGTGAGGTGGACGTGCTGGGGCCTGGGATGTGTAACCCCAAACATTCCAGCAGGTATCAAAAAAGACGGGAATCGCCGGCAGCCAAGCAGGTGAGGCAAAACACAGCCGGCATTTATAAAATAGTATTATAATAAAGAGTAAATACTTCCCATAAGGTTAACCTAACCTCTTAAGTATTATAAACTAAGCTTTACCTTAGTTTTAGAGAAACTCGATAGCTAAACCAGAGCAAATATGTGTTAGCGATTCCTGCATTTTTTTGATACCCTGGGGACATTATCATTTCTGAAGCCTACCTTTGCGCTCTCCACAAGAATTCGATCTCGGAGATCGTTTGCTGCACGTTGGTACCCATAAATGCTGCCAGCACAATCTGTAAAAACCCGACATTTACAAGCGACAAGAGCGCCCTCGAGTGATGAGTTGGGTGTCCATGATGGAACGATTCTTGCGCGTCGAGTTTGACCATCTGATAACCCATTGCAAGCACCCTTGCACAAGCGTTGAAGACCACGTTGGTAAAGGGTCCTGACGAGGGAGGGAACCAGGACACTGGTCAAGGCTAGCATACCGAAAGCAGAACATCCCGACGCCCGAGCCTTGGTGCTGGTAACGCCCAGAGACACGAACTGGGACGTCTATGATTGGCCGAGTCAATGCCAAGAGCCGACATGGTGAGGTCTTCGAAATTGACGATCGTAACGCCGTCTGGGTATGGAAGCCAGGTTTGTCGGGTCAAAGCTGGGCGTGTAGCCAGGGAGCTCGAAACGATGAGCGATGGCGATGATGTCGACAAGGTCATTTGAGCCGGTTTGATGAAGGAGGAGCTCGCGGACACCGTCACTGTTCTTGGTGAACAGGGCGCCCAAGCGAAACGTCGAATGAAAGATGACAGAAGTAGATGTCGGCGCCGGGGGACGCTGCTAGGGCCCGGAAGACTGAGACAGCGCGCCGGAGCGTAGAAAGGTCGATTGCTTCCAATCTCGTTCTAAAGGCGGCCCACCAATCAGTCGGTAGGGGCTAAGAGGCTCGCCGATAGACCCAAGGGACAGTCCCTTTGTGCCCTGTCAATTTGCCCCCCGAGCCACTGGAATACTGGGATTTGCAGGGCTGATTGGATAGCGGTGTGGTAGTGATGAAGAGACGGCGCCTGGTCTGTGTGCGGGGATGGGGTGAAATGGAAATGATTCCAGAAGACGCCCCCGATCGCTAGCGGCATACCATGACGCTGTGAGTAACTAGACGGTGTTTCTCCTTAAAGCAGTGGCATCTTCAGTGGAGCGCAATGCTTGGACGCGAAGTCGGCCGAGATGAATATTACAGCATCGAGGGAGGTCGGGATGTGGACATAGCAGGAGCCCTTGCTGATGAGCGTCCATGACGGACCGTCGTTTTACTGGTGGGAATCGTATGCCTGACAGCAGGGTCCGCATAGTGACCCGGCTCCAACTCGTCCAGCCATGTCGAAACTTTCTTCACCGGTTCCTGCATTGGGAAAGCAACGTGGCTGTAACGGCTGAATCGCTTCTGCGATTCGACATACGGTGCCAAGCCAGCGAAGAGCATCCATATTGAGAGAGACGAGGTGCGTGATGTGCGTACAGATGTGCATATGGACTGTAGCATGTGCTCTGCATGCATATCCTCATGAGATGGTTAACCTCGGACGTTGGTTGAATAAGGCAACGATATGTAGCTGGTACAACAGCTGTAGATATCGGCTCTGGCTGTTCAATTCTTTAGGATGCAGCAAGTCGCTCGGCAGAGTCAAACCCTAAAAGAAGCTACCGGCATGCCACCCACGTGCTCGGTGGAGCGGACGCCAAACCATTGTTGATATGCTTGATGCTAGAGTGTATGGGGTGATTCCTGATCTTTGACGGTTCATCTGACCGAGGCTCCTGCAGCAGGTTGATGTGATTCTCCGACTTTTGAGACACACGGCAGTGGTCTTTAGCAGCGGTACTTGATTTGCTGACTAGGGCATACCAGCGAGGATGGCGTCACCGCCGCAGCGTCTGTGTCCCATGGGTACGAGTCCAGCCTGACGTCTGGAACGGTGCAAGACGGCTCGGCTGACCCTGGCTGACGGCGGGTCAGAGAGTGTTGCTTGTCCAGGGAGCAACCTGGAGATGCTCACAGATGTAAGGGCAGCCGTAATCGCGATTGGTGAAGGAGAAAACTGTTGTTCCAAGGCTGCGCGTTTAATATCGAGCTGCAGATGCCAACAACTTACAAGGAAGAAAATGTTTCCTGCATCAATGTTGCGTACAGTATGCATTGACATGGATATGTCGATGGATCCATTGCCGCTCTGACACTTTTGACGGCAGGGCGGCAATGCCGGTATGAATTTGATGCTAAGAGAAACAGGACCCATGTACAGGGAGGACCTGACTGGGGCAATCTAGACGACGAGCCAGCCAGCAAGTGATTGCCAATGGACCATTAGAGAGCTTGTGAGAAGACACCAAGGTTGACTGCCATGAAACGAACAGCACGGAATCCGAAATCGACAAGAGTTGCAGGTTTCCAATCTCGACTACCGACTCAAAACGGTGGTGTATCGACCCTAGTAGGAAGTCGAGTATGCCGATCCTTGTGGAGGGGCTCGGTCAAGTCTCCCACGTGCCCGACGGCCCGTCTGTCGGGTGATGCCATGTACTCCCAATCAACAGAGGGTGATATAGATGCGGGCTCCAATGTGGTGTTGTTACGGTCCTCGGGTGTTTTTCCTTCTGACGGCGGAGACCGACAACCCAAGTCAAGGCGACTGACCCAAAAGGGTTCTCATCAACACCCAGGCATCTCATCTCGCTGGCCAAGGTGCCCGAGGGCGCGGGTTGGCGGGCAGCACAAGCACCTGGGCTGTGGAGCAGAGTTCGATGACTCCATTGACGGCTCCGCCCTGGGACAGAAATATTTGCTGCGGCAGTGCTTTGCGGTGAAGAAACAAGTGCATTGGATATGTGTATGTATGTGCTGTAACCTGATGCTGATACACGGGTTACACACTGATGCGTGGATTTGGCTGCCCGGTATAGTCGTTGCAATGCGCCTGCGGTGGAGTGAAGGGTCCAAGTTTAGACCTGACGCTTTTTTTCTGTGCCTCGTGCTGCGTGACGGCCCGTGAGACGGCGTCGCTGGAGCGGGTAACGCGACACACGATCTTTGGATGCCACATACCTTTCTACTGCCGGTTCTTGACGGCCCTAGGCAGCGCGTCCAACTGCCCATTCAACTCATTGTCCGTGTGATTGTTCAGACAAAATGTCATATCAAGCTGCTTCTGTTGGCTCATCATAACACACCCAAACCGTCGACCGGTCTATCGGTCAATCTCTCTGTCGGCCATCCGCCGGTGATTCGAGTCATGGAGCTCAGGGTCTTTTGTGGTATCTAGACCGTGAATTTGAGCCCAGCAACAGACTCCCTACGTAGCAAGTCAGTCATCCTCACTTCGCCGTCGCCGAAGTTGCGAGGCTCGTACGCTGGTCTGTGTCCCCCCCTTCAAAGGCCGTAGTTGCTAAGGAGCTTTTTATTGGGTGCATCTCGCTCCGACTAGATTGCACCCAGAACGGGTGATCCGATTCAGTAGATGCATACTCTGCTTTCAATAATCACATATCCCCCGTGTCCAAGCCACGCCCTCACAGAAATTCACATCTCACTCCCTCCGCTCTTCAGCTGGCCAACCCCAGACCCCTGTTTCTCTTATTTTTCTTCGCCTGCACAGCAGAGCAAGTCCCACGTCAGACTCCCATCGCACGCCCCCCTCCCCCTGTGCATCTCCTGGACGCCCTGCCGACAAGGGGGCCCTCCTTTGGGTGTCGCGGACGGGACCTTCTTGCACACGTTTCTGCGGGCGATGAGTCTGCCTCTGGCTGTTCTGCCAGCGCTCTAGCTTTTCAGGCCGGTCCTTGTCGAGACTCCATTCTAGCAGTGGGCTGCCAACAGGGGTCATGGCAGCACTGGGACGCTCTCTGGGGGCCTCTAGGAGTTGTTATAAACAACCTTGAGCCCGGCCAGCAGAGGATAGCGTACCTTTTTTGCCCCGTCTCTAGGGATTCAAGTGACTTCTTGCTAGCTTCGGTTCCGTTGTTTTGGGTCCATCTTGTCTTTAAATACTCCTTTGACCCTCGACACTGTTGACGTTGGACGTTGCAGTGTGCTGTCATTGTCGTTTCAAGTTCAACCTCTCGCTGCCATTGACACCCAGCATCATCATCTCCTACCTGGCTATCGCCACTACTCCACCTCACAAGGATCCAGCTTGGGTCTCTATTCGATATAAGCAGGCCTGATCTGCTGCAAACTCTTTATACGCCTTGAGCAAACCGATTACTCATTATCGACACCTCGTCCTCATCTCTCTTCACCATGTGCAACTACATCTACGTAAGTCGGACAACAGCAATGGGAACCTCTTGGCCATGGTCATGACAAGGCGGCACACAAGCAATACGATAAGGGATGGTGACTAACATATCCTGCCCTGATTCAGAAGGAACTCAGCTGCCAACACCACTACCACTTGGTAGAGTCATGGTGTCCCAAGTACATCGAGACAGAACGGCGATGTCCCCCCACTATCGTGAGCAAGCAGTACTGGTGAGTCAAAAGCACATATTCCCCAAACATCTTCATGAGTCGTTGCTGACCGTCTACCAAAAGGGGTGACGACATTTGCGGTATGTCCCATTTTCTTCCAAGGCCGAGCGGAAACGTTCTCTCCACCGACCGATATTAGGGCGATGCATCATACTGACTAGTTCTCCTCAGCCGCCTGCCGCGAACGCCAGCAGCCTAGCAACCACCCATGGGCCAAGCTCATCCAGCGTCCCGAGTCGCGCATGTCCTACTCTCCTCAAATCCCCACGCAATAAGACGCCTTGGTCTCGCGGGCCGGCACCTCTCAAACTCAAAAGGCATCCCACGACCGCCTACGATGCCGCCGGCCGACCCACGTTCTACCACGAGGCGGCACACAGCGTACACGCTTGTCTAATAACACCTCTCCACCCGATCCGATGTCGAATACTCGGGCCTTTCGGGTTACTTGAAACACAGAATCAGCATTCCTCTCCCTCTTTGCGGTGCCAACCTGCACAGCAGCCGGCACATCTGCACGTGGCTTATGCCAAGGGTATTCTTCACTGGCCAACCCCACCTTGGTCCATGTGTCTGGCAGAAGAAGGATGAGGTTACACGACGGATCTTCACACGGAACAGCGATTGCAGGACGGGAAATCGGGAATCGGAAAAAAGAAAAAAACACAAAAGAAAAAATGTCGATTGCAAAACATGGGATTGCCAAAGGCGTTGGAAAGCATTTGTTCGGGATGGATAAGAATTGGCTCTTTGGGTGCAAACCTGCCTTTTACTGGTGGTTTTTCCTCTTCCCTCCACTCGCTTGGGGAGAATGGGTATCGATGTTTTGGACTCCTTTTTTGGCATTGTCGGGCGTCGATCACCAACAGCTTTGGACCAGGGGGAGCTTCTGGAGCTCGGCGGGAGCTGGGGAAAGCAGATGAGACCGGATCGACCAAATTTTGCCACCGACCAGGCAAAAAGCCCATTCACGGCTTTTTGTCCATGGGGGACACCTCCATGTGTCGGCATTGGACGCCACGTCCAGGTCCAGACACTTTTGGCTGTTCTCTCGAGATGCCTGCTCGAGGTGGGATGACCACCATCTCTGCGCGGGAAGGTCCTTGTCACCCCTGATTCCGGAAAAGAGAGATGAAGAGGGGAGATTCACCACTGGCAAGGGAGGGAGCTTGACTTTGCGTGTTTTTGTTATTTTCTCGTTCTTCTTTCTCTACTTGTTTGATACTATGGTGCATGGAATTGGGAATAGCATTATGGGGGATCGAAGATATCATTGGGGGCTTGGAAGCCTACATCACAGCTTACCTGTATATTCGCGGCGGGCGTTATCATCATCTTTGTTTGTCCGCCATCAGTTGCGCGATGGAGATTTGGAAAGGGAACCGACATCGGGGTTCAGGAACTCTTTTTTTTTTCTCCCCCGGCATTACTCTGCCTAACCATCACTAAAGATCACAGCCACCTTGGAAGCATATTGTTTGGCGCAAGATGAAATTACTAGAATATACTTTTTTCCCCACGTTTCGCATTTCTTGATCTATCGTGTGGCGGGACATGGATGTCATGATGCGTGCAGTAGAGATTCCCTCCATGGCGACGCCGATCAAACCTGCATGAAAAAAATCGCCAGCCGCTCACATGAGATCCCCCACGAAGCTAAAGAGGCCCTCAGGGTGCGCAGCCAGCCCACATGTCGTCGAGTTCACTTGGAACTAGGTTTTTTGCCTCCCCCGTTAGAGCCCGCCCGGCCCGCTCCTTATGGATTCTCGCGTTCCCGTTTCGAGGGAGTTAACCTCTTTGGATCTCACGTTTACGAGAAGGGATAGAGACTGTCTCCTCCGGTGACGGTTGCGTGGACTGGGCTGAAGGTTGTGCTCGCACGTTGAACGTTGTGGGTTTCTGTTCCTGAGCACGTTGTTTGATGTCTGTACATGCATGCCAGAATCACATGAAGGAGCTGAAGCACAGTTTCATCTGATGTGACATACGTAGTATAACGCAAATGCATGCACACGCCTAATAAACCTTCTTGTTCTCTCCCCTTTCCTCCGCGGCTTACATCCTACGTAGTATCATGCGTGCCACGGTACTCCGTACATCTTGATGCCATCCCCACGTTTTCCCTTTTCTAGAGAAAGCCCTCCCACGACGGCGCTACTGCACCCGCTGCCGCCCCGCCCGTGATGACCCCCTGTCGAAAAAGATATGAGACAATCAACGCCAGCGACGAAACTAGCGCGCAGCAGCCCTTCTTCTCCTCCTTCCATTACTTGCGTTTCCTCCTCTCGTGCGTCATGCGGGCCAGTGATTCATGCAAGCCACAATACCTTACGGTAGTTGTCTCTTCTCACGTCCGTCCGTCGGGGTTTTGCGGTTGTGTTAGCTTCAGGATGGTGATGGAAGAGGCGTCCCGACCCGTCTGCTAGACTGTTTAACTGCGTATTTCTATTGATATGAGGTTACCATTATAGGGCAAGTTGAATCAGGGGATCGTCGGGCATCCCGAGTGCCATCAGAACGCCTGTCATCATGACTTGCAACTTGACCCTAGTGGACGGGATGGACAGTCTTAAAGGTGGATGATGGCGACATGAGACAACAATACTCGACTGCCATAGCCTACGTCTGCGGAATCAGTGTTTGCTCAACGCAAAACGCGGTTATTGTTGCCATCCATTCACCGCTCTCGGGCCCGAACCCTTCCTCTCACCTCATCTCACCATGCGCGCACGCAGCTCGACGGAGCCCACGCGAGACCAAGCTGAATTCACCCCAAGATTCCATTGACAACGGCGCTCGGCGTCTGAGACAGCCTCACACGACAACACGTGCGCGCCTGCCGCCCCGTTTTCCCCGTTTTTCTGTACTGACGCCCAGCGGCCCAGGGGGTGTCGGCCGTTTCTTTTTCCTAGGTACCTTAATTACCGCCCTTTCTCGGCGCTCCTTCAGCCGAGGACTCATCGCTTGCCACGTTAATTAGAGAGCAGCGGGTTGCAAAAACTTGGATGCTACTACTATCCACACATGTATGTATGTATGAGTCTGCCGGTCATGGGAAAGCTTATTAGGCACGACCCTGTGAGATCGCAACGTGGGGTGCATCTCATGCGTGGGACAATGGCCTCTGTTAATCCTCAGTTGCTCCGGGCGCGCTGTTGATGCAGTCTGTCAGCGGCATGGGGGTCATCATGCCCTTGTATCCCAGACAGACAAGCCTTGAGGCTGAGAACTACCAAGGCAGGTCGAATGGGGGTTTAAGAAGACGCATCTTTCGCGCCATTGCATCTCCGACATGCCCTTCTCGTCGTGGCCTGGCGATTAATAGCTGTACTGCAACCTAATCAAAAAGTGTACCCATACCGGCAAGCTGGGACGGTACCCATGATAACGAACCCGGCACGGTAAATCATCACGCAAATCCTTCCCCTTGTCCATCGTCTGATTGTTCCCTGCTACGTCTAGAATCCACTCTGGAACATATCGAGCCCTACATACACGGTCATTTCCACGCCTTATCGATCGCTTCGGTGACAGTTTAGGATGGACTGGACCCTCGATCACTTGTCCCCTTCGTTCTCCACGTCTTCTCTGACCGATGGTCACGTTAGCTTGAGACGCACCTGAACTAGCCCGGAATCAGGGACTTTTGTGCTTGGGCCAGGCGATCAGTGTGATGCTGATCGAGGTTCCAGAGTCATTATCCTCGCGGTGTTTTTCCTAACCAAGCAGGGCGAGGATGGCCTCACACCTTGGCGGTTGCATTTGCCAGCCGCCGAAACAAGTGATCAAGTCAGATCCTGCATACGGCAAGCTTCATGTGGGTGTCATCACGTCAACTCTTTATCCGGACAGGGATCATGGCTGTTCAAGAATGCGGGTTTTGAGGAGAGAACGTCAAGAGCACCGAATGTGAGGGGGCCAGGTCTGTGTCGTCAACGGACCCGCGAAACGGTAATGGAGACCATTTCGTCACCTTCTCATTTACAACGATCATGCGAACGGGCATCTGACGACCTCATAGATGGCCGTCTGCAATTATCGCTCAGGAGCCTCGCACGTGTATGCCGAAAACCCCACGTTCTCCGATAATGGCAACCTTGTCCCGGCGTGGGATGCTGGCAGGAGGATGTCTCCCATTACGTTCCGAATCAGCGATATCTGCTTTGCCTCGGGTTGATAGCACCGAGGGTGGTAGAGGTTGTCGATTTGGAACACCCATCAAGCCATCACGCATTGGAAGACTATGGTATCAGCAATGGCAAGATACCGTTTGTCAGCAACCAGCAGACGGCAAAACTGCATGTCTGCCAGGATGATCAACGCTTCCGGAGATGAAATTGCGGCCGATACCACGTTCGAACCCAGAAGCACCGTCGAGAGCCCGTCTACCCCACAGGATGGCTCACCGGTATGGAAACCCTGCAAGATGGGGAGTCCAATTGCAGTGCAGTTCACCGAAGTGCCAGTACCGGTAAGACAGGGTCGTCGACACACCTGCTCGATTCGAGACGTGTCGCATGCCTGTGATGAAGGTGCTCCGAGGAGCCGTGGCGCAGTCGGGACGAGATGCTGCACGGAGACAAGGTGTCTGGGTGCGTACTCGCGGTTGATGGCAAAAGTGGCAAACAAGAGGAGTTCGTACCTGCGCAAGACCCAAGCGTCCTGGTAGACAGCATAGTAGGCATTACGAGAGGCAAATCCAATAACAACAAAGACAACAACTTGTCAAGGAAGACCCTTCGAGACCTTGGGTCCTGCTGAATCATAGTGTTGCATCGCTCAATACCCGAAACCTCAAGATTTATGGAGGTCAAATGGTTGACAGTTGATTGACAGCTTTGACAGCTCTCTCCGCACCGACGCCAGGGGAACCTCGAGCTCGCTTAGTTGCATTAGTGCTATGCTTGACACTCATGTCGTCAGTGCATAAACCATAAACCCCATAGCTGCATACTTCAAACGGTCGACAATCCCGTTCAACTCTACCGAGGCCTACCTATTTCCTAAACCGTCCTGTTGCAGAACTTCCACACCCTTCATCCATGGTGTTCCCCCCCAGTGGTTTTTGCTTTATCCTGTTCATCTGCCCACATTAGGTCAATTCGATTCACCAAAAAGAACGGCCCGACGACCATTTTCCCGAAGCAGCGCGCCGTGTTCCTGTCATTTCAGCCGGCCGGTTGCTTTCGACCCACGGAGTTTCTATCATCCCTCAACAGAAGGGCCCTGATGTCCTTGTTGGCTATTTATGATGCCACCCTCGCCGAGCGCAGAGCCATGATCATGGAGGGGAGACTGTCGATACCTTCACGCCCCTTTCAAAGGGTCCCTGGCAGAAAGCCCTGCCTGGTCTTCTCCGCGCCGTCTGCTGGATGATCTTGCACGACGCCCATGGCCTCCGGGCAAATCTCGTCGTCGGATGGTCCAGGACAAGGACAGCCCGTGGAGAAGCGTGACCGGAATTTGATGTCATTCATTGTCGGGGCCAGAACTGCATACTATGATACCTAACGTGTTTCCACGTTTCGCCCACCCCCGGCAGTTCCATGGCTTGGCCCTTGTGTCATGATGCTTGCACCCGCACAAGCCCATGGGCATGTGACCTGCTCTCTATGTCTCAAGCATTCACGCACAGTTGTTGGTTCTATTGTTCGTTGATCGCCCTGCCATATGTGGCTGCGGTCAAGCTAACAACATGGACAATGTCTCAGATGAACAAGCGTTCAAGACATGGGAATGTCAATCATCTCCGTTGGGTCCTGCGCAAACATCTGGCCCCGGCAGATTTGGGACAGGAAAACACAATCAATCAAGAGTACAAACTCCGAGTCTGAACCAACAACTGCACCAAGGTGATGCACAGTTGACCAAGTGCAAGTGCATATCGAGCGCTCGTTGCCAAATCGAGATCCCGTGCCCTTGTCACCAATTGTGTTGTTTGCTTCTGTTTCGCTACCGGCAGACTGGATCGTCTTCTCGTTGGTAAGAACGTGGGTCTCGATGACCTTCATTTGCTAGGCAGTTGGTGATGGCTAGACAAGTGCTTTGTCTGCCTACGCATGCATGATTCGCGTGTTGGTTACAACATTGTTGGTTCTATCAACTAATCCCGCAGCGCTCACCTATCCAGGCGACTTGACACGCCATAATACGTACTTCCATCAATTCGAAGACAGAGGCAAGGCTTGTTCTTGTGCGTCTAATACAGCGGATCGATGTCGCTTAATTTTCCGAGTCATGCAGCGCCCATTCGCTTTCAAAAGGTGTTGGGCCAAGACTTCATCTGCCGGGGCCATCACATATCAAAAAGCCACGATTCGGCGCACTCATTGATTGACATGTCCATGGCGCGCTAGACTGAACTGCACCGGACGCAGTGTGATGAGCGCCCAGCCGCCATGGCTGCTCTAGACTGGCAAAGAATCTGCTGAGGGCTGGGTGAGTTGGCCGGCTCTGATCTTCAAGGCCAACAGTTGCATCGATTTACGAGCCTCTGATTGGACTTTCAACTGACCATCCCTGCCTACTCCCTTACGCCGACTAAATAAGGTCCCGAGATTCGGATCTGAAGTCGCATCGTCCGCTAGCGTCACAGGTGATTCACGCATGCCTCTCGCATCACGATGTGCCAAGCGGTAAACGCCCGCTTCAGAGCAGAAGTTGAGGGTCTGCCGTCGGAAATACTATGGAGCAAGCACTTCCCATTTTGGCAAAGAGATCGCTGTCACAAATAATGGGACGAGGGTTCTCAGCCCATCAATGCCATGTCTATTGGTGTCAAGTCCGACATTGCAGGAGCATCATTTCCTGCTTTCGCCCCTGTCGTTCCTCTTCTTCAAGTGGCAGGTGGCTTCCTGCATTCAGTCTCCCACCCATGAAACGCGCGTCTATCGCGGCGTTGTCCTTATTGTTGCTTTCTTGCGGCGTCAACCACCGTTTCCCCAGCTATCACACTCCCATCAGGCAGGATCCTCTCAGTCGCACGAACATGAGCCAACACGAAAGGATACAACAAATCGCAGAACACGGCTGTGCCTATGAAGAAAATTCCCACAGGATTAAGGACAAAGCCATGAGCTTCTGGCCAGTACCACCAGAGCAGCCCGCAGGTCATAGGGAGGCCCACGACGGTGCCAACGAAGCGGCAAAACCTGGAAGAGGTAACTCGTGATCAGCAGTGTTGCAAACATCCATGGATGGCGGAAAAACACTCATGGGGGAATGACCAGCGGATGGCGATCCTAATGGTGACCATACTGCCGGGTATGCTTGCTTGTCCATGATTCAATAAATCGCTCTCACCTGAGACGCAATCTGCAGTAGAATACCATATTGCTGGGACCGGAGAGGGCGAGACAAGCAGCAAACACCAGCAAGCGTGGCAAGGACTCGGGCAGCGGATCAAGACACACCCTTTTGAACAGCAGAAGTGATGAAGCAGACCAAAGTCTGATAATTGCATGCAGGAAACGACTCACCAGATTGCATAGCTCTGCCCGCCAGAATGCCCACGCTGAAGTAGCATGGCGAGAGCTGAGACGCTGAATATCGTCTGGGCCACGCCGGCCGACCAGTAGGACAACTCTGTGGTATCCCTCGCATCGAGGCCCTTCCATACCTTGCCCCATTTGATGCCATAGCCGCGATGCGGTTCCTTGAGCCACCACCAGACAAAAGCGCCGTTGCCCAGCAAGCCCAGGGCGAAGATGACAGCTAGCAGCAGCGGGACGTTGCGGGCGATGAGGGGGCTTGCGGCAAAGGTACGCGGGGCGGTCTTGAGGGTCGCGTAGAGCACAGGGATGTCGAGCAGCAGCCACATGGTGAAGCCAAAGGTCTCGATGGGGGCCTCGCAGACCCAAAAGGCGTAGACGACCTCCCAGGCGAGGTTGAGGCCGAGGGCGACGAGGGGCGCGGGCGTGGCGTGGGTGGACAGTGAGCGGCGGACCATGAGAACATAGGCGAGGAGCCAGAAGGCGACGCCTATCGAGATGCAGACGGTTGAGGCCGGAACGAGCCATGCCGGGGCTGTGGCCGGGGCAATGTCGGTGGATCCCATTTTGGAGGTTGTGGTGGTGTTGTGAAGTTCGTGATGGTGTTGTAGTGAGGCTGGTGCTTGATCTGCTCTGGCCTTGTGCGCTTTCAAAAGAGTCCTCCTGATCACTTGGGTGTTTTGCTATAGACAAGATGTCGCGTTGTCAAGTACCTGTTGAGCCTTGATGTCAAGATGAGTCGTACGGTCGGGCGCGCGGGATATTCAGTTCTCAGCTCAATCTTGGATGGCTCTACTCCCGGCGATTGCGCTGCGGTCGCAACTTGAGAGAGGCGATAGGTTGAAAAGAATGGGATTGTCGAGCTACCAACGTCAATGTCAAATGTCAAACCCTCAGTTGGATGAGTGCTGTGTCTTTGTGAAATTCTCGTCGATCGAAGGGAGATGCATGCTTACGCTGTGGGGAGGCTCATTCGAACTACCCTAAACAGCAGCCCTGCATCTTCACTTTCGTGACACCTAGAAATGTTTGTCCTATTGCAAGCTCTCATAAGGTTCCAGATTTACAGGTAGATAAATGTCTTGATCTTGTATTAGAATAATCACGAATCATGCTGTGACGGAGCATCGACATCTTTGTGATGATGGCCCAACGACATAATGTGCCCATGGAAAGCAAGGCCTAGGTGATTGCAGGCGGACAATCCATGAACCAGCTGATATTGTAACTACCTATTGAACTGCAAGGAATGACTAGTAACGTACGGTAGTCGAAATTGCACCCCTACAATACATTGATGACTGCTGCAATCCGTAATTATCAGACATTCTGCCATGAGAGTTACTGACTCACAACATGAAGTTGATCAGCTTATTGTACCCAAAGGGAGATGTTGAGTAAACGGAAGAGATTTTTCACAAACGATACACATAACAGGGCTTCGACGCAAGGAAACCGGGGCACTACACACCTGTAGGCCAGCCTTGAAGATGTGTGCTGTGCACAAGATGCTCTCGGCAAGCCCGAACACTTAGTGTAATGTGCATGGGCCTGATAATGTGAGAATCTGGAAGCGGCTCACAACGTGTGGTTTGGGCTCACTGCAGGCCAACCTTTTGGTTAAGTAATTGACCAGAACATGCGAACAGGCACTCACCCATATACCTCTCAATCAGAAACACAAGACAGCAGGTCCATAATATCCTCGTCCAAGAGCAGCAGACGATGTATATACAGTTGGAAAACGTCCATTGAGGACGAGAGAGGTAGAAAAATGAGTGTAGAGTATCGCTTGTGAACGTTAAGACATTGGCAAATGGCTTGACAGAGTAGCAGTCAGCATGGAATCTGGATATGTCTCTCAGCCTTACAAGAGTTTCCCTGATCTTGCGAATAGTGTGCAGTATGGGGACTGGTAGGCTCGGGAGATCTTGACAAGTTTGTGAATGGAGAGTGTAGGATGCAGATAGCATCAAACTCCCTCTTAGTGAGCCTTTGAGTAGACTGCCCACAGGATACTCCTGAGCACGTAAAGCGCAACCAGCATCTCTATAGACCAGTCTTATAGAGCAAGCCATATTGGCATCTCTAGGTGGCGAGTTTGTGTGATGTTGCCTTGCATCAAACATGCAACAAGCTGCCTTGTTCGTCCGAGGGAGATCATCACTGAGCAACACAATACCAGAATCAACACCCGCACGAGGAGACGGTTTGATAGAGTCTCTGGACATGGCTTTAAATGACATGGTGATACCTTGCTAAGCTCAGATTGATGACCCCTATGTTGTAGCGTGTGTTTGGCTCGTTTCGGTCATGTCGTCGACAAACAAGACGTCAGTTATGATGCAAAGTCGACAGCAGTCTAACCTCTTTCCTTGACAGAGTCTCGAGGTCTTGAAAGGGGCCTCTGTAGTAAACGTGATGAAGTTTATAGATGAATGTAGTTGAAGCGGCGTTGGGAATAGAGATAATAGCTGGTCAGAGGCGAGTGACAGGCAGGAATCGACAAGATGTTATCTAACCAACGACAAAGGAGAAACTACCGCTGCCCAAGGACGTAGCTTCTCAAACAAAGGAGAAGAGGGCAATGCTTTGGAGGTCTCGTAGGATGCAAGTTGCAGGTCTCATCAAAGGAAACTCTTACTCATGCTTCTTTGGTAACAGTTGCAGCAGAATAGATCTCCACGACAAGTCCAACGGTCCATACTTTGACAAAGAAGAATCAAGGCAGCCCGAGAAGTCGCCGACTTGATTGTGAGCCGGCTGTGACCGGTTCGGAGCCTAAACTCAAGGGTTCGGGTTCCGATATAGCCCATCTGGATGCCCAAGATACTTCACGCAGAGCCTCAACGTCTCATCCCGCGGACGGAAGCCGTTCCTAGATACAATAACCTTGTGATATCCACCTTGCTGGCGGCAATCGAGTGAAGTGGTCCCCGGATAGTCCGCCGAGAGGAAGTTGAAGTGCTCAGCAGCGGAACCGATGACAACTGGCTGTGACAGTTGACCTGTATCGTGCAGTCATGCAAACCTTTACATACGTCAAACGTTATCTATATGGAGCCGTGTGGCCAAGATGCTCATCCAGGCGAGAAACATAGCAGTGGGTAAAACTCCCTGTCGTTGATGACCTCTTCTCCACGAGCCCCATGATCCCCATCGTGAGCCTCCAGTCTCCCCCGGGCCCCTTGGACCCTCGATTTCCTGAAAATGTGACAAATCGCTGCAGATAGGCAAGAGATTCCGGGAGTATAAGGCGACTCTGAGCTGGACAAAGCTGGTGATCGTACGTAATGGAAAGTTGTGCAGCGGAGCCTTACGGGGCGGAGTTTGAGGGGAACGATGATGGCCTTGGGACCCTCTCGAGGATATCGACGGCTTTGAAGCTGTCCAGGTTCTGCCCGGAAGTCGTCCGTCCACACAGAGCAGCGGTGATGGGCCCACAGAGATGGCCTTCTGGAAGGTTGCGACGGGCCCCCAGGATCGAGAAGGATGGAGAGCCGAACGATGCTGCTGGAAGCAGTGGTAATGTCAAGACGTTATTGGCGCTAAGCAATGAGAAATGAGGAGATCGTGACCAACGATCCATGGCACAAATCCTTCCAGGCGGAGACAGTAGAGAAGCATAGACATGTTCATGCACACAATACCGCAGCTTTCCGTCGTCTGAGCAAGGTTATGCCTGTGGCCCTTGCTCGCGAACAACGCAGGGCCTCTCGGGCCCCGTGCCGCGCTGCCTGGGCTTCTGTAGCGGGCTGTATCACGAATCACTTACAAGAACATGGCAGTAATGACGATTGAGATGCGGGAGATCTCCTTGTGAAACCGAGCACCAAATGGAGGCTGTGACGGAGGGAGTTAGCCCAGACAGGCCCGAATGGGTGCCGGCAGATGTCCTGTTCATGGCAGTCAGCGGCAAAGAGATTGATGGATCACGGTGCCGCGTAGACCAGGTGAGGCGAGAGGAGAGAGTTGCCTAAAGGGGCAACTCAGCTGGGCTTCCAGCTATCAGATGTGGTCCTGCGGCTGCTCTGCTCCAGGGCAAGGCTGAAGGCTCGGCTAGATTAGGAAACAAGAGTCGCAAGGGGCTCGAAAGCGAGAGTCAAGAGCGCGGGAGACTGCCGTCAGGTGGCACCACGACTATCTGGCCGATCCTGAGCTGCTATAGCCCGTAGTAATGATGGACAGACGGCGGCATCACCGCACCGCACGGGACTCTGCTGTGCCAGTCGGCCCGGGGTCCAGAGACCCATGGCCATGCCGTCTCCGTCTTCAAACTCGGGGACAAGGAAACGTGATATCCGGGGGAGAAGTTGGGCTCGCTCGTCTGTCTTAAGCCAAGAGGAATGCGCTGCGTCTTCACGGGGAAAGTCTGGAGGCCCTTGATTGTCGAGAGAGGGGTTTGCTGGGGACGAGACATGCTGTCCCATGGGGAGGACGGGGCGTTGTACGTAAAAGCACCTGGAGAGAGCGACGAGGCCCCTTGATGCGTCTCGTAATGTGATGCGATGCGATGCGTGCATGGCCATGTGTCGTGAGAATGAGCATGCGCGGCAAAAGAGACCCAAGGATGCTGGAGGGAGGGGAGGGTCTCATCAACTCGAAATCCACCGCGGCAAGCCAAAACGAGCCAGCTTTGATCAGAGTGAGGAGCCAGAAGGGCCACGAGCAGCCAAGCAGAGCAAGCAGAGATGGGCATTGCGAGGTTATGTCCTCTTGGCACTCGGGGGCCCCGGTATAGGACAAGGCCCGTGATTATGCTCGCGGGCCGTGGGCAGCTCTGAAACCAGGCCCCCCATCGCCTTGTTCTTCTAGAAAACGACTAGAAGGCGGGCTACGGGGAGGGTCTTCTGCCTGCGCTAGAAAAACAGGGGGAAGATGTGGACAGGGAACAGGGGGGTTGTGGAGGGATGATGACATGGGACAGGGGGGCTGTTATGACGACTGAGAGAGCCACAGTTCAAGTATTCGGTCAAGCAAGCGAGTGTCTTGACTAGCAGTTGAGAGTGAGACAACAACGTGTCGATGGTGTTGTTCTTGCGAAGCTTTAGTGTTGCTCGTGATGAAAGGGTTACTTTGATGATCCATGGGCCCATCACTTACTCGTCACAAGATCCCTGATACTCGCTCCCAAGACGCAATCGCGCAAACTAGTAGATGTTTTAACCTTGTTCCCAGCAAGAAAGAATAAAAGCCTTTGATGGATCTCTCGGCTGCAAAACAACCCAAGATCTGGATTGGCTGGATGGGAAATGCCCCAATGCCCTTTTACCTAACGTTAGTACGTATATACTTGCCATGATTCTTTATCTATGTCTTGTTCAATCTTCCTCTTACATACCCCATTCGCTTCCTCCCGGCATGGGAATGCAACTTCACCAACAACGCGTTCATTCCACGAGTTGATAGAGATATCCACCCACTCTTTGGGGCGCGTCGAGGGGGGGGGGGGATCCACGTCCCAAGCCCCGGTTCTCCCTCCTCGGCCTAGTTCCATACCTAGTCTTGTCCTGGAAACGCTCCGACAGCCTCGAATCAGGACATGTCGTTGATCAATTAGTTAGCGTTGATGTCCTTGTTCCAACGACCGAGCTGCCGCCGCCGTCGTCAGAGTCTGAAGATACCCGCTAACAAGAAAGAGAGGTTCCTGTTTTGCTTTGCTTTGCTTTTTTTGCTTTGCTGGACCCTTTATCGTCATCATACATGATGCACGTTGGGGATTCCCTGCGTCTTTTTACATCTGCCATCTCCATGATCAGAACCCTTCATCAAGAGTGACCAATTCGAGCAACCAGACATGCAAATCACTGTACACAGACTACTCAATGCCCAGCAAAGACCATCGGATCCGCTCAACAATAACCGGGCCGGATTCGTAGCCCCAGGATGACGGCCGGACCGGACCAAGCAGACGTCCAAGACGGCTTCCGAGTACGTAACATGACAGCTTCTGGAAACGAGTAGCGTGTTTCCATCCCCCACGGGCCATCGAGTTGCTGTCCTGCCCTCGCGGAAACCCTTGGAAACCCCTCATCCCTCATGGAGAAGGACGTTGCATGCTTCTGCGTCTCCAGCTTCTTGCCCATTGGGTCGCCGTGAAGCCTGACGTGATTCCATCTCCAAGCATCAAACAACCACGTCCGTACATAAACATGGGTTCCTCCATCGCGGGTGGAGGCTCCAACAATGCCTGCTTCCCCCATCTTGGAGCTATGCAGCCGCCCCCATGGTTTCCGCGCTGCAACCCATGTCGAGCGTATTGAGGAGGAGGAGGAGGAGGAGGAGGAGGAGGAGGAGCTAGTGGGTATCAAAAACAGACAGGAATCGCTGGCGCCAAGCAGGTGAAGGAAGATACAGCCGGCACTCATAGTCTTATAT